>JNEM01010977.1:0-12395 GCA_000697335.1 Conidiobolus incongruus B7586 | reverse complement strand
CATCATTGTTGATGTTGGTCACTCTGCTTACAGTGTCGCCGCTGTTTCCTATCTCAAGGGCCAACTTACTGTCAAGGCTACTGCTTATGATGCCTACGTTGGTGGCCGTTACATTGATGAACTCTTAGTTGACCACTTCGCTCAAGTCTTCCAAGAAAAATACAAGATTGACATCAAGTCTAATCCTAAGGCCACTTTCCGTCTTCGCACTGGTTGTGAAAAGCTCAAGAAGATCTTATCTGCTAACTCTCAAGCTCCTCTCAATGTCGAAAGTATTATGAATGATATCGATGTTTCTGCTTTAATGAAGCGTGATGAATTCGAAGCTTTGATTGAAGATCAACTCAACCGTCTTGGTGCTCCTCTTGAAAAGATTATTCAAGAAACTGGTTGGTCTATTGATCAAATTCACTCCATTGAAGTTGTCGGTGGAACTAGCCGTATCCCTTCTGTCAAGCAACGCATCAGCGAAATGTTTGGTAAGGAATTAAGCTTCACTTTGAACCAAGATGAAGCTGTTGCTAGAGGTTGTGCTTTACAATGTGCTATTTTAAGTCCCGTCTTCAAGGTTCGAGACTTCTCTGTTACCGACATTAACTCCTACCCCGTTAAATTCACCTGGTCTTCTCCCACTGATAACTCCACCAAGGAAGTTGATGTCTTTGCTCGCAACAACCCCGTTCCTTCCACTAAATTGTTATCTTTCTACCGTAACGAAGACTTCGAAGTCGAAGCTTACTACTCTGATATCAAGCGTCTTCCTAAGGGTACCAACCCCTGGGTTGGCAAGTTCGCCATCAAGGGTGTCCGTGAAATCAAGGAAGGTGAACTCACTACCATTAAAATCAAGGCTCGTACCAACTTACATGGTATCATCAGTGTTGAAAGCGCCCATATGTTAGAAGAAGTTGTTGACCAAGATGCTATGGAAGTCGATCCTCCTGCTGAAGGCGAAAAGCCCAAGAAGACCTTCAAGAAACATGAATTAAAGGTCACTTCTATTACCACCTCTTTGGAAACTTCTGTTCTCAACGCTTTAACTGAGCGTGAAAACGAAATGGCTCAATCCGATAAGTTGGTCATTGATACTGAACACGCCAAGAATGCTTTGGAAGAATATGTCTACGAAATGCGTGGTAAGATCTCTGGAGCTCTCTCCGAATTCATTGATCCCTCTATCAAGGACAACTTCATTGCTTCCCTTGATGAAACCGAAAACTGGTTATACGATGAAGGTGATGATGTTGCTAAAAGCGTTTACAACGAAAAGCTCAATGAATTAAAGACCATTGGTGGACCTGTTGTTGAACGTTATCGTGAAAGCACTGATCGTCCTTATGCCGCTGAACGTCTCCGCTCCACTATTGAAAAGTATTTGGCTGAAGCCACCACCAGCAACGAATTGTACAACCACATTGAAGAAGCTGAACTTGCTAAGATCACCGACAAGGCCAATGCTTTGGCCAAATGGTTAGATGAAGAACTTGCTAAGGCTGCTCAAGTTGCTAAGCACGAAACTGTTTCTCTCAAGTCTTCTCAAATCAACCGTGAACGCGAATCCTTGGTTGATTTCGCTACTCGCATCCTTTCCAAGCCCAAACCTCAACCTAAGCCTGAAGAAACTGCTACCCCTACCAGTGAAACTGCCGAAGGTGAAGTTCCTCAAAAGGAAACCCCTACTGAAGAACCTCCCAAGGGTGAAGATGTCATGGACATTGACTAGTTCATAGCATTTCGAAAGTTAACTCCTAGGAATTAATAGATTTATCTATGTTATAATTCAAAATGAATATTAATATACTGATTATTTAAATTTTTATTATATTAGTATTTTTAATCATCAATATTAGCAATTTTTATTCTTTCAAAATTGAATTGTTTTATTTTACGAGTTTCAACTTTTGAATCAGTTGACAAGCAGTTGGGGTAACCTCATTTAAAATACTTTGATTCAATAATGAAAAGTTACAAAATCAAAAAATAACAAATATTTTTTCGAAATTGTCAAAAGTCAGTTTGAATGATAAATATCTTTATAATTATCAGAACATATAGGTTGAGAATCAATTTGGAGTATTAAATTATTTAAAGTATAATTTAAAATGAATAGAAAATTAAGGTAAAGTTTATAAACATAAGGTAAATTCACGAAATAAGACTTAGACTCCGATACAGGGAATCGAACCCTGGCCGTCTCGGTGAGAGCGAGAAATCCTAGCCACTGGACCATATCGGATTCAAAAACGGGGTATTTAAATTCAATTTATTTACTCAATTATATTCCTCAATTTTTTTCTCCAATTTATTTCTATGATATATTTATTTTTACCCTATTTTTCAAATCCCAAATTAACAAATGATATTAAATAATTTTCATATATATATTATGTTCTTTTATCACACGTTTTTAATGATCAATATAATTCTATAATCAAATAACAAATTTTAAAATAATTAAAAATAATATGTTAATTTGAGTCAATTTTTTATTTATGGTATAATTTGAAATCAATTTTATGTAATTTCTATAATTTATATACAGTTTTAAAATTGAAATATTGTAACAAATTTTAATAACTATATTAAACCATTAATTATAAATTAAGAATTTAAAATATTTCTGTGAGCTGTAATTTGTTTAATGATAGTTAAAATTAAATATAATCTGTAAAACTATTGAAAAATATGTATTAAAACAATATTTTAGTTATGAGTAAGCTATTTGAATGGTTTTTCAAGATTTTTAGGACCGTATAAACATATGTAGGCCATATGCCAGTCACCGCCACCATCTAATTTTTGAATATCCTCCGTCTTGACCATGCTGACGTAATCATCATCGAATTTATACCAATCGTCGGTATCATCTTTTCTGACCCAGCCGATATAGTGACCGGAGTCGGCAGTTCTACCGGTGTGTGTAAGTACACCAATTAATTGGTAATATCCTGAGAAGTTACACCCCTTATCACCTAGTAAGCTTGGATCAGCATATGAAACAACGTCGAGCTTCTCTTCGGTTTTGTCGTCAGTATTCTTTAAATTGGCCTTCTTGGATTTGGCTTCTTCCTCAAGGACTCTCAACCTCTCGCGAACGGGTTCCAATTTCTTTTGTAGGGCGGGATCACAGAATGGGTTCATATCCAATTCCAAGGGAAATTTGACCTTCTTGAGAATTTTGGCCTTCTTCTGTTCTGTAGCCTTCCAGAAGAATCGGACGAAATTGATAGGCAAGTATTTGGGAAGACGAGTAATTTGGAATTTTTTCGTCCATTGAGCGTTTCTACCCAATACTTCGGAATTCTTCTCAAGACTTTGTTTTAAACTCTCCTGGATACCGGTTGTCATGTGGTTAGTTTCTTTGGAAATGTGACAGTCTAACTTGTAGAATGGTTCGATGGATTCTGAAGGTGGCTCTTCGCTGGATTCGTCACAGGTGAGTACGGATTTGAATTGTCCTGACATGTATTGGTCGACAAAACTTTCGCCATCCTTCTTGAGACGTTCCTTGAGAACTGAAATGATAGATGTCCAGCATTCTTCAGCATCTTGTTGAGCGAAATGACCTCCACCTTCTTGTTGAGCAAATTTGGGGAATGCAAGTCTCAAAATTTGAAGAAAAACGAAGGGAGGATATCCATCAGAGCCTTTGTCCAAATTGTTGAATAAATCTTTGAGACTTGACACGAGATTTTGATGATGATCGCTGGGATTCTGAGGAGAAGGAGGTAATTCGTTTAATGCATCCTTCAGTTCTGGGATCTTTCTAAGTAACTGTAAGGTAGCATTCATGTAACAAGTGTTGCCAAGGTTTTCTAGACCGGTGGGAAGTTGCAAAGCTTGAGCAATTTCAGACTGAGTCATATCTTCAACGAATTGAACTTGTTGAGGAGGAGGAGCTACGGATATTTCACCAACAGTTCCCATAAGCATGAGTTGTTGACCGTCTTTCAAACCCAAACTACTCAAATCAGTATCAGCTTTCCATATCTTACCCTTACACATAATTTTTTGGCGACTGGGATCGACTCCAGTTAAACTCATCAATTGAGCTTGAAATACTTCTAAAGGTTCTTGAACATTTAAAGGTAAATTTTCAAAGGATTTCCCTTGCCACTTTACATTAACTAAAACAAGTCAATAAATTGATTAATTATTTTTCTTTTTAAAATAATATAATTAAATTAATGTCAAAATATTATATATATTGAATAATTAAATATATAATATTAAATATTTCAATTGTCCAAAATTAAATTCTTAATTACAAATAATCATCAACTCAAATCAGCTTTTAGCAAATAATAGTTTTTAATTATTTACCTTTAATATTAGACATAATAATAAAATAATATTAATTTTAAATTATTAAAACAATTTTTTACAGATTCAAAATTTAAAATATTGGAATTTGATTTTTATATCGATTGAAATTCAAGTTTTATATTTTGGTTTACGT
This sequence comes from Conidiobolus incongruus B7586, assembly GCA_000697335.1. Lineage (NCBI taxonomy): Eukaryota > Fungi > Entomophthoromycota > Entomophthoromycetes > Entomophthorales > Conidiobolaceae > Conidiobolus > Conidiobolus incongruus. The sequence goes on along the minus strand of JNEM01010977.1, from coordinate 7,936 downwards.
AATGATTTCCAGTTCTATTCATTCATCATTGGTTGAATTCTAGAATTAGACAAGTTTAAATTTGTGTCTAATTTTGGTAATCCATAAATTGAATTTGGTATTATTGTTAGTTATTTGAATACTGAATAAAATGTTTGGTATATTAAAAATTGTTATATGAAAATTAAATATAAGATATTTATGCTCAGATAACAATATATAATATATTTTATATTAATTGTTTTTATTATTTGATAACCAAAATAGTGAATCTAAATTTTCAATCAAATATGAAATTGACTATTGATATTTTAAATAATTATCAATCAAACAATCTACATATTCAATTATAAAAATATAAATATTAAATTAGATCTTAAATATATTTATAAGTTTGGTTTTCAATTATTATAATGTTCCAAGGTTTATTCATAAATTGATTAGATTATTTGAATTAATTTTAATATAAAAAATCTATCAATTCAAAGTGAATAGATTCTCATAATAATATCCCATAATAATTCATTGATACCTAATATAACCCCACTCAAAAATTCTAAGTTTAATTTCAAAATATATATTAATCTTAATATAAAATATATACCAATAATAATAATTAATGAATATTAAAGGGTTAAAATTTGAAGTATTGGCTCGATGCCCTATTACTAAGGCTAGAGTGAGTAAATTACACTTGCCTCACTACACTTGCGACACTCCGATGTTTATGCCCGTGGGAACCCAAGGAACTATGAAGGGCTTGACACCTGATCAATTGAGAGAATTGGATTGTCACTTGATTTTGGGTAATACTTATCACTTGGTAATTTTGTAATTATTTTGATTATTTGAAATTTTTACTAATGTTTTTTAGGGACATAGACCTGTAATATTCAAGCATACTTGTTTTTATTTAAAAAATTATTTATTTAATTATTTTTAGGGTCCTGAACTTTTAGACAAAGTAGGAGGTTTACATAATTTTATGAAGTGGGATCGAGCTATGTTAACAGTATGAAAAAACTTTAAATTGAACAAATTGACCATTTATTGATTTGTCATTAGGATAGTGGAGGTTTCCAAATGGTTTCCTTATTAAAATTAGCTGAAATTACTGAAGAGGGAGTGCGTTTCCAATCCCCTCACGATGGTTCTATGATGATGCTTACCCCTGAAAAATCTATGGAACTTCAAAATTCTATTGGTGCCGATATTATGATGCAATTGGACGACGTTATTTCATCCACGACTTCTGGTCCAAGAGTTGAAGAGGCTATGTACCGTTCTATCAGATGGTTGGATCGCTGTATCAAAGCTCATAAGAAGACTGATACTCAGAATTTATTCGCTATCATCCAAGGTGGCTTGGATCCAGAATTAAGAAAGAAATGTGTTGAGGAAATGGTTAAAAGAAACACTCCTGGATATGCCATTGGTGGCTTAAGTGGTGGTGAAAGTAAAGATGAATTCTGGAGAGTGTAAGTATTTAATATGTTATTTTTTAATCATTATTTTTGATTAATTGTGTTAGTGTTACTTTATGTACAGATTTATTACCTCAAGATAAGCCTATCTACTGTATGGGAGTTGGGTAATGCATACATTTTTAATATTTATAAAATTAATGCTTAGCAAATATTTAGTTATGCCGAAGATTTAGTCGTATGTTCGGCCTTAGGTGTTGATATGTATGATTGTGGTAAGTATACAATCAAATAAAGTATATTGGTATAAAATTAATTCATAATTTTTCAATGATATTTAGTCTTCCCTACTCGTACAGCGGTAAATTTATAAATTTACTTAATATTAATATTATAGTCATTTTAACTTTAATTGTTTAGAGATTTGGTAATGCTTTAACCTTTGAGGGTAGCTTATCTTTAAAGAATGGCAAATTTGCCAATGACCATCGTCCCATTGAAGAAGAATGTACCTGCTATACCTGTAAAAATTACACCCGTGCCTATTTACATACCATCGTCACTAAAGACACCGTTGGATGTCATTTGATGACCATCCATAACATTGCATTCCAAATGAGATTGATGAGAAGCATTCGAGAATCTATTATGAACCAAAGATTCCCAGAATTTGTTAAAAAATTCATGTATAATTACTTTAAAAATTTCAAGAGAAGTAAGGAAGAAGCTTGGGAAAATGGTTATCCCGTTTGGGTTATTAACGCTTTAAAGAGTGTTAATATTGAATTAGATCCTATAGAGTAGTAAAAGTTATTAATATATTTAATTTATTAAAATAATTTAGATTTTATTATATTTTAATTATATTTGTTACATATTTATTATTTATCTAAAAGATAAATTTAATTGATTTAATTAATTAAATAATTCCCTAAATTTGATAAATAAATTTCGAATTCAACATAATATGATAATGCAATTTACTAATAACACAATAATATCTTATCAGATAATATTACATTTAATCCAAATCCAAATACAAATAAACAAAAAGCCATTCTTTTAATTAAAAGAAATTCCATGTATTACTTAACCACCAATTGTAGCAATTAATCAATTTTTGTGCTCAATTTTAATTTCATTCCAAATATTTTTATTTGCCTTTGCAAAGTGTTTGGTAACCAATATTTTCAGGGAATTATAAATTTACAGCCTGATAAACTTAATATGTAATAGTAATGCAGTTTAAGAATCAAGAATGAATTTGAATTTTGTTGAAAAAGTTGTACCAAACAGTTTTAAAATATCAATTTAACCAATTAATGAAATATACAATCATAGTGCATTTCATAAAAATAACTTTTTATTACTTATATTAATGTCCACAATATGAAACATATTATCTAATTATGGTTTTATTTTTATATCTAGATCTTATACTATTTGGAATATTATTTATCAACCCCAAGTAAGGAATTTCCTATTTGCCTAGAATATATCAATTAAGGCTTTTAATTTACTTAACTGTACTACCCAGTTTCATTCATAATTATATTTAAAGTTATTCTTATTAACTATATTTTGTGAACTATTTCAAAATTTATTATAATCAATATTGTAAAATCAATTCAATGTTTTTGAAATTTTAGAACTACAACTAATAAAAAATTAATCAATCAAGCTGACATTTAATGGATTAGATATTTTATAAGATGTGAGTATTCAACAGAATATTATTGATTAAAGGGTGTCAAAATTTAATTAAAGGTATTGTTTCTTTTCCATCCATTTCATATCCAATTAATTAAAAACCATCTCAGAATAATTAACTCTTTTTCTTACTAAACTATCCAATTATGGCTGTTTAGTATTCTTAAATAACCAATTGAGCCTTCAATTTTTCATTTTATATTGGCTTTGGTAATTGTTTCCAGCTTACAGATTATTTATATTTTGAAATCATCTGTTAATGTACTGTATTCATTCGATTACTAGAGAATTTTTGAAGATTTATTATATCATCAATCATATATATTAATACTTAAAATAATAAACACTGTTTAAAATAGTAAATTACCAAATTGAGTTATAGACAACCGCAAAATCATTAAATACCTTGATCATCCATTTTTAATGCGGTTTGAATCAATAAATAAAAAACCAACAGATTTGGACATTTATTCAACTTCAAAACAGCCATCCATAAAATTATAAAAACATAAATCATTTTTAATCCAACTTCAATTAAAAAATTTACTATCCTCTCAAATTAGTAAAAAAAATATTGGAATAAAGATATCCAATAATATATGATATTGGACTTCATGTGAATTTCATAATTCACTTCATTTAGTAACTCAAATTGAATATAGTTCAAATTTTTTTCAGGTTTTTAAATCATTGGGTTTTGTAATAATTAAGTTATTTCTAGAGATTTTATGCAATAAACTCAAATATATCAATTGGAAAATAACAGATACTAGTTTATAGGTATGATAATTTATATATAGTAATATTTTCTCTATGATTTTTATAGTATGTGAAATTCAATCGAAAAATTTTTATATTTTTCAATTGTAAAATGGAGGTTTGTTGTCTAGTACTTTATTAAGGTTGACTAAATAGTATTACAAGAAAATTGATTCAATAGAATTTAGAATGCGATTGGTTGATGAAGTTGCTCAAAATTTTGACTGTCTACCTTGATAAAAATTATCAAATTAGTTTAATTATATATTTGATTTTATATAGGTATTCAATATTATTGTACCAAGCTATCTAATGTATTATTTAGATATACATATGAGCTTGATCATACCAGCTACATAATATTTGCTCGCCATTAATAGAATAATAAATACGCGAGATAGTGTGCTAGAAATAGAATGCATTGATACTGGACATAGTAATTAAAATCTGAAATTGATAAATGGGGGTGGTATGGTTGATGGGTATAAATAAATGCCCAAATCTCAACAGTGGACCCAAGTTGGAATAAAAATTTTTCTATTTTTTTTCCAGGCTATTCTACCCAACAATTATTACCTCACCTCTTAACGCTATTCCTTCCTCATACTAACCTTATTTCTTTCATATTTTCATTTAATTTAATCCTTTTATCACACAATTTATTATGATTGCTCAAAAGCCTATTGTACCTATTACTCCAAAATGTCACAACACCAATATCCAAAAACTCAACTCAGTAGTACCTTTATCCAATGATCCAAAGCTCCCAGAAATCCTCAGCAAAGACTACTATCTCGTCCAACGCTTGGGCAGTGGGGCCAGTGGCATAGTAATGGAAGCAATTGCTCGTGATCCAACTAACCGAGGCCAATTGAGGAGGGTTGCCATCAAGTTCATGTACAAAACATTACCAGTTAGCAGACTTATACACCATCCAACCGAAGGTTCCATTCCTGTTGAAGTGTACATCCAGGGCAACTTGCACCATCCCAACATCACCGAACTCATTGATTTTTATCAGGATGACAAATTCTACTACTTGATCACGGAGCTTTCTGGGGATCCATGGTCCGTTCAGACTGTGAACAATCGTCAACTTAGTGGAGCTCGTGACTTATTTGAATTTCAAAAGATACGGGGGATTTTGAGTGAGAGCGAATGTCGCATCATTTTGAAACAGATATTGTCTGCTTTGATCTATATGAAATCACATAATGTATACCATGGAGATATCAAGGATGAAAATATCACCATTGATCATAGGCTAAATGTCAAATTAATCGATTTTGGCGCTGCTCAATGTTATAGGAAGGCGGATCGATCAGATGGCAAATGTGCCAACTTTGCAGGAACTTTTACGCACGGCGCTCCCGAAGTGCAAGATGCTAACCAACCATATCTCCCTGAATATGCCGATGTTTGGGCACTTGGAGTCACTTTAAATATTCTTCTAACGGGGAAATATCCATTCAAATCACTTTCAGATGTAAGAAATGGATTGTCATATCTACCGCCTTCTCAGTTATCGCCTCAATGTGGAAACCTACTGCGAAGGATGCTACAAAAAGATCCCAGCAAACGAGCCAGCTTTGAGGAAATCAGTCAGCATCCATGGCTAAAAAACACATCTCAAAAACTATTTTAAAACAACAATTTTACCGATTATTAACTAACGCTATGGATATCTTTTGATATAACCACTTCACTTGTATTAATATTAACCAATTAAACCCAAAAATAATGCTGAGTATTTGAGTTCATTTGATCTCTTCTGATTGATTAATTGAATATCTATTTATCACTAACCAATAACTTTCGATCAAATGGCAAAGAATCTTAAATAAATTCTGCTCATTTATTTTACCGAACTTTATTCACTTTTTACCTTTTAAAAATCAGAATTTATTTAAATTAAAATACTTAATTATCCATCATTATACTGTTATTCTTAATTAATAATCAAACTATTTTTCTCTAATAATATTCCAATTTTGAAATAACTCCATTTGAGAAAATATTCCAATAATTCAATAAATTTAAATTTTTTTAATAGGTTTGTCAATAAAATCAAGAGTAATGATATTAAAATTCTTTAAAACTAGGATTGCTTTAATAGTACTAATTCTATTCTTCTCATTCTAATAGTTGTTGGTATTTTTTAGGTCGGAGCATATATCCATAATTATGATCTTTTTTGTATATTTATTGTGAATTAACTACATATACTATGTTCACGATATATGCCATTATAAGTAGAGAATATTTATTAAATGAATTAACAAATCATTTTATTAGAAATTAAGCTATTTGTTAAGTTTGTTTTTATTAATAATAGAAATGATATCATATATTTTCCCTAAATCATTGCTGTTATAGGTTTGATGAATAAATATCTTTTTAATCAGTTTGAACAATAATTATATTTCGATCCATTAATTTTTAAATGAGAATATCACAATATTACTTCATCACCAATCCTTGCAGTAAATTTACGCAGTTTATAATAAAAATTCAAATATAAGAGACTTGTAAAATATTATTTTCACAAATTCATATTTAAAGATTAAAATTTGGCAAATATCAAATTTTATCAGCATATAAAATTAGCCCAATTTGATTATTCCATGAATCAGCTAATTAAAAGTTGACTGATAATTTTTTGCCATGTAAATTATATTTTATGCCTTAAAGATCTTATAAAAATATTTCGCCAACTTTATTTCTACTTGAAAACTATGTATTCTACAAAAGTATATATATTTAATATTTATATCAATCCTCTTATAGATATTATAATGATATGAATCTCTCAATTGAGTAATTTGATTATATTATTGATATATTTGTTCTATTCATCTAATTTAGTTAAATTAAAAATTAAAATTTATTAATTAAACAAACGTAACTAAATCATAAGAATCAAACCATTATCAAAATATCTCAAAATATGTAAAAAATTGAGTAGATTTATATTTAAGATGTTTAGAAATATCTTAAAATCATTCAGTTTTTTACAGTTAAATGACAAATTGCTTTAACAGATTATTGTATTAATTATAAATTTTATGTCTCATGGTAATTGGTAATTGACTCAAATGATTGAAATTTAACTGTTTGTTATCATTCTATATAATATTATGTAAAAACATATTCTTAATAATTATATTAATGTCAATAATTTTCCTATAGATATAATAATTGTTTAAATGATACATTTAAATATTATTCAAAAATTATATTCATCAAAGATTCATATTATATATTTTCATACTAATGCTGGTCAATTAATAATCTAGAAAAAAAATATTAATTTATATAATATGAACAAACAAGTAATTTCCAATATAAATTTATTAATATTAAGAATTATTGGGGCTAACTTTTGACTTCGAATAAAAAATTAATAGTCAATTTATATATATATTAAATGAATAAAAATTTTAAATTAATTATATTCATATATTATATCTTCAAATATGGAAAATATTGTCAATTTATTTTATTAGATGAATAATTTTTGGTTATAATTGATAATAGTGTTTCTGATGATAATATGTATTTATTCTAGTGTCAATATATTCTTACTTTGCTTATGTTAATGATTTTTAAATTTTAATTTATATTAATTTTTTTACTAATCTGAAATAAATTAAATTATTAATATAAATAGTATATATTTAAAATAATCAATTTGCATCAAATAAATTTATAATGCCATGATTTTATATGATATATTTGATCATTTTTAATTTCATAAGGAATTTAAATATATAAGGCGTTATTGATATTCTATATAATGTGGCTGTAGTTATAATAATCTACAGATTTTCAGATAAAAAATTATATAATAAATCATAACCCATTAGATAATATCATAGTTATTTCTAATTATAAGCTTATAATAAAAATAAAATATATATATTTTGAAAAGTTATATTATCATATTTATTGTATATATAATAAATATTTTGTATTTTTATAGTGATATTATTATCTCAATAATCTTCATAAAAAATAAAATATCAAAAATATTATATATAATTAAAAATAATATATAATTTTTT
>JNEM01010970.1:0-10611 GCA_000697335.1 Conidiobolus incongruus B7586 | reverse complement strand
TATTTAAATAATTCTTATAATTATTTTTATTTTAAAATAATATAATACCAGAATATAAATATTATTTAGATTATTTTATTAAATTATAATAATAATAATATTATTATTTAAATAAGTAATATATTTAATGAATTTATGAAATCCAAGTTTATATTGATATTTAATTTTTAATCAATAATAATATTGTTAAATATTAGTAAGATATAATATATCAGCTTTGATTTAATTAGGCATGATAATTGGAAGTAAATATTACACAATGAATTTGATATTTTCAAAAAATCACCATTTTTCACTAAGCTTATCATATATTTCAAAGGGTAAATTTAATTTATTAGATCAGGTTAATTATTTTTAATTCATAGGTATGATTTTGCTTAAATTAGCAGTCTCGTTTTATGAAAATTATAAATATATAAACTTTTGAGTATTTAATAATTATAACAATTTAATTATTAAGATGACAATAATTTTTAAATTATGCATAAATTAAAATAACTTTAACTTAGTTTATAGAGCATAATAAGCCATAAATGGGGGCTACAATTGAAATGTCATTTGTATGATCAATATTAAAAGAATTTGAAAATTAAAAATAGAATGATAACAATGGTATCAAATTTGATAACAAAATAAGAGCTAAAAGATTATAATATATATTTCTATCAAGCTAAATATTGATATAGATAAAACAAATAAATATTTTTAATGTGATACTATATCTTTAGTAAATAAGTTGTGATCGATAATATTTATTTGCTCATTCAAATAACAATGTATAATTTGTACATAATACATGTTTAAATACTTTAGTGTGAATCAGTAATGTGCAATAACAATTGCATCAATTCTACAGGTTGTAATGTTAACAAATTTGCATGGACAGGTGTATTTAAACAAATTATACAGTATATTACTTGAGCAACTTGGGTTTCATTAGCCACTGATATTAATTAACCTACTCCTCATTTGTATGATTATGGTTTTTTGAATAATTGGCCAATTTACAGAATTGAAGTATTTCAAATTAATTGATTACTCTACCAAAACTCACTATCAAATTCCAATTTCATTGCTTTGCATAGCAATTGGGTTCATCTGCAAACTTAAAGCATCTGAATTGCATAAAACTCAAGTTTAAGCATTTTGGAATAATTGAATCAATACATCGGTCACAACTTCAAAGTTATTATATCGAGTTTTTATTAAGGCCATTGAAATAAGAATTTGGTTGTTGTATTCCATTATCTTGTGTAATAGTCTGCATTGGTGAATTTAGCCAGAAATATGCTTAAAACAATAGTACAATTGATTCAATGTTTGAATCAGAAATTTGCAAACCATATCAAATCAATCTGATGGATTGAAATTTTTGATTTCCATTTCTATATTTTCAGCATTTAATGAATTCTTTAAGGTGCTCAAATTTGTTTAATAACATTTTGATAATAATACTTGAATTATCTATATTACTAATATTGAGTAATAAATTAATATAGTATCTGAAATTGAAGTTCTGTACGAGTTTATATTTATGTTTGTCAATTGAAATCTTGGCACTGATATCATGTACTTAATTGTAATTCAATACAAATACATATTAGAAATACTTGATGTAGTAATTGCTATTACATGTACGATAACATTGTTCCCAGCTTTCAGTTGAAAGATATGTATTCATACACAAGTTTCTTATAAGCTTTTAATCAATATTCATTCATGCCAGAAAGTAAATTGTAAATTTGAATTTAATTACCAATAATTGATTAAATTAATATTTAAGGAAAATCTTCATTGTTTTCTAATATGGGGTGTTAATAATTCAGCTTCTAATGATATCAATTATCAAGTATTTCCGGATATAAATCTTGATTCAATACCAGTTTAACAAGATTGATAAAATCTTAATAAGAAACTTTTTCGATTATAATATTGTTATGATTTGCTTTGTTATTATATTATTTCCAATGATGATAATTGATAAAAATGATTTAAACTTTGGTTTAATTTTTCATATATAGTAGCAATTAAAACAAAATGATATCTTCTATATCTAGCTATGTGCTAATTAATGATATTTATATGTTTATTAATACGCTATTATTCACAATATCTTTGGTTTTATGTATCATTTATCCTAATATTCTTAGAATTGACTGCAATACCAATAATATTTGAATGCTTCAATTGGAATCAGTTTATTATTTTATTTAAATACAAATCAAGATAAAATATTAAAAAAATTTTTAAATATACAAACAAATAGTATGATTAAATTTCAGAATATATAATCAACAATAAAGAAAGCATCTTTAATATGAAGGATAATTGGATAAAATTTGAGTCGTAATTTGGTCAATTGAATCTAAAATTTAAAAAATGATGAGGATAAATGATGCAAATTTAAGTCACAGAAGTCAAGTTCTTTTGCATTCAAGAGTTTTTAATTTAATAAAAATTTATAATTTTAAGTGAATTAATAATTGAATCAAACAATATGTACCTAATGTTTTTAGAATAATATGAATAAGTACCAAGATATTTAACTAGAATAACACATTAAAGTATTTTGTATATTAAACCGATATTAATAATCTTAGTTTTATATCTTGGTGATATTATTAAATTATGATCCAAAAATTGATACTAAGTAAATATCATCCATCAATTGAACAATATTTAACCCAAAATTATATAAATAAATTTTAATAAAATTTAGAATTAAGAATTATAGAGAAATGACTTATATGAATATGAGTACCTTCAATTTTTAATTATTCCCAAAACGGAAATTGAAAAATAATCATAATAATTATCCCATAACTGTTATAAATCCTAAAATTCCACATTGATTAATATAAATAAATAGTTCAACCAATGTGGGACTTGATTTTCTAATTCAATAAAAAATTCAACATTTATTGAATATTCGTATTCATTAATATATAATATCAACAAACAATTATAAATATAGGTATTTATACCATTTGAATTATTTAATTCTAATCCATCAAGTCAAATGGCTTCGCAATATAATTTTGACGATTCTTCATCCCCATTCTCTTCAGACACAGAACCTATTCAATCGTTTTCAACCCCTAAACTACAGACCAATGCTGATATGTTCTCCGACTCAGACTCCGATTCTGGATCGTCCATATCGCCTCCAGAGTACCATAAACGATATATTTCTTCTTCTTCATCGGCAGCTTCTTCTCGCTCTCCTTCTCCTACTCCCTCCCCTGTGCAAGCTTCACCGGTAAACTCCCCCAATTCATCCGATTCGAATTCGGAAGATAACGGAAAAATTCTTTTTGCGTATAGTTGTGTAGTAGCTAATCCAAATTTACCTAAGGGTGCCGAACAACAAGAGAAAGTATTTGTAGTTATCAATATGAAAGCTTACAACTCATATAGAAAGTACAATACACCTTATTATAAACCTATTCAATATTCCAGTCCAACAAAACAAAAATATAACTCTTCATCTATGTCAAAATATCGCTCTCAATCACCATTGTTTTCATCCTCCGACTCTTCGGCACCCCCCAGCCCTATTCGTCCAACTAAGTTAACTCTAAATCTGAAACCACCCGCTCCACCATCTAATCGCTCTTCAAAAAAGCCCACTAAACCAAAGACTAAGAAAGCTAATACAGCTTCAGGACCTAAACCTAGCGCCAAAAGAATTAAAACTAAGCCAAATGAGCCTCTACCCGATATTTTTGGTCAAAAAAAGCGTCCCGTATTAATGCCTGCTACTACACGAAATGGAGACAAACCAAGATGGCAACGTCAGATGAACTATGTATTTATGGCATTGTGCCAACTTCCAAACTGTACCGGAAATCGAAAGGATATTATTGATCGAGCAGTGGAGCTAGATCAAACACTATCTAAACAAAAAGGACTGCCACTTGCTTTCTCTGGCAAAACACCTAGAAATAGCGCTAGTGCTAATTTAACTCACAATACAGATGGCTACTTTGAAATGTTTTTTCCTGAAGGTAGTAATTTACAACACTTTAGACTAACGTTTAAGCCCAATGACCGACAACAAGCGATCGAAAGGTATAGGGAATGGGAACAAACTCTTTATAATAAGGATTGGCCTATATTCTTTTCTGATAATCCTGAATCAGGTAATTCTCACTTCAACATATCTAAATCTTTTTATTTATATATTATAGATCAACCTTCTGGGCCTATACCTCAACCACAATCCTCCGAATTTCAACCACTTGAACCCCCAAAGCTCGAAGAAGCAAATGGTGTAGCTCCAGCTGAAATAGGTACATCTGGTCATGCAATTAAGAATCCAGGTAGGTTTTTAACCATTTTGCAATACCATTTTATCCTAATTTTTTCTCTATAGATCAACCAAATGGAACATCACAATTTTTACCTAGTCCCACGTCTTTATCCTCTCAAGAAATACCCAAACACTGGAGCGACATTGTCGAGGTTAAACCTTCAACAATACCTAACGCCGGTAATGGGTTATTTGCTCGCAGGGATTTACCTCAATATACTTACCTCGGCTTCTATTTTGGAGTACCGATGGCTGAATATTTCTTTGATGAAACCAAAGATAAATTAGGCCAGGCCTCTCAATACTCAATCATGTATCGATACACAGTTTTAGATGCCACTGATGACAAGGGAATGCCATTCACAGATCCCAATGGAGAGATATATTGTCCATTCCACTTTATGAATCACTCTTCTGAATTATCCAATGTCGAGTTTCTGTTAGGTCACCAAATTAATCAAATCATATGTTCAACCACAAGGTTTATCAAAAAGGGAGATGAACTGTTCGTCAATTACGGAGATGAAGTTGGCAAAAAATTCGATACTCCAACGGAAGCATCACCCAAGCCAACGCCTTTGCAACAAATATCGCAAACTTACTCCTCATCCCCTTCCCCATGAACTTAACTGTTGATCAGGATTTTTCATATAATACTAATTATTCATCGTGGAACTTATCATTAATGCCAATATGATACTTTTCCATAATTAAAACATTATTTAATTAGATTTTCAATTGGAACTTGAAGTCGTTATCAGATGCAGCCTACTGAGAACTTTTTGTCAATGCATCACTTATTCAATGTAAATTATTTCAAATTGTCAATTTAATAAATTCAATGTGTAATATATACAAACAAATGATATTTAATATAACAATGGTCCTAACCATAATTATGTATTTTCTATTTGGTAAATAATTAAATATACAGTGTAAAATCATTTCATTTGGAAATTAATATAATACTCTATAGTTTATTACATGAGTAAAAATTGCCAAATTTTGCTCAGTGGCCATAATAAGTGTTGAAATAAACACTAAATAAATTTTATCTGTTTTAATTAATAATGATACAATGAAAACTATAAATTAATGATGAGTTAATAGGTAGATAGGATAAAGTAGACTTATTTATAAATTAAAATTGGTAAAAAATTCGGTTGGATTAAATTGAATTAATGTTATTTATTATAGAAAATAAAAAAGATTATATTAATTGAGATTTTGAACTATATTTAAAAATTAATATGAAATTAATTATTCAATAATAGTATAAAATTATTAATATTCCAAATAATTGAAAAAAGTTAAATTAACAATTGATTAAGATTAAAAATTGATTTTAGGTAAAATAAAATTTAAAAAAAAGTATAAGAATTGGTTATATAATCATACTTCATTTTAATAGTATAATTGAAAACTTATTTTTAGTAATAAGACATAAGTAATAAAAAAATTACTTATTCATGCTTCAATTTCTCTGACTCTTCATTGATCATTTTAATATTCTTTTTAGGAGTTTCCCATTGCTCTGATTGTAAAGAGATAACTATACATATAAGAATAAAACTAAATTACCTTTCTTGCCAAATCAAATATTTCCAGCTGATTCCTTACAAGTTTCTCTAATATCAACTATTATCAAATCGTGTCAATTTCTAAAGGATATGTGCTTATTTTTACTAAACTAAATTTATAGTAGATTACTTATAGGAATCAAATACTATCATCATCACTATCATCCATTTTTAAGTTGGTTTTAGTTTTGGTTTTAATAATAGTACTATAAAATAATATAACAATTAATTAATTTCAAAATAAAATTACTCATTAGTTATTTTTTTTGTGAAACTAACTTCACTGTCACTATCATTAACTTGATTATCGCTAAAAAAATTTTTTTTTCTTTGATTTAGATGGTATTATATTAATTAATGTTAATCAATTATTAGCTATTAAAATTGAAGTATTCTAAAGTTCTAAAAAATCTATATAAATTGATTTTAAGAGATATATATTATTATGGGATGGGGAGTGATTTAGAGTTTAATTAAATTTAATTTTTAATAAATTTAAAATCAATTTGATATCATATGATTAAATCATTAATATTTTTGATATAAACTCTCTCTACCCAATCATTTTAATTATTAACTAAGTTTCGTATTTTATTATAATTTTATTAGACTATTAAAGAATAAAAAATTAGATTATTCAGAAATTTATTATGAATACGTTATAGAATGATCCCTAGTGAATATATATTTATTAATTTATATATCATATATTATGATAAGATAAAGCTACAAGTATCTTAATGACTAGGATTAGTACTATGTCTCTTAGATTTGTTAGTATTATGACTTTTGATTTGAGATTTTTTAGATTTAATAAACTGTCTGCAAAATTCATTCGCACAAAATTGGCTGGAATTATTGAACTTGTCTGCAAAATTTGTTGATTGAATTTTGTCCTCGACTAATATTTTAACAAGTACTTTGGCAAATGGAATCAATTGTTTTTCAGTATAGCTGCTGAGATAAATGTGCTTGGAGGTCCATTCGCGACGTCCCAAAATATACTGCGCCATGTATAGACTGGCTGCGGCAATGATACTTGGGCGATGTTGGCACATTTCGTAGTCTAATAAGGATAATTCGATAAAGTATTTGGCATAAGTTCGAGCCTTGACATCATAATTGTCTGCTTTGGAGTACCTTCGGAGAAAGAGGAGAGGACTAGGATAGTTTAAGTTACCTTCAAGTTCTGTAACAAGAAACATTTCACACTTGATTACATCCTCTTTCTTAATTGGTTCGAGTGCATGTGGAATCATATCGTCAATAAGGGGATAAGCTGTCTCCTCAAACTTGAACGCAAGCCACAAACTAGTGAATGCAATCAAATGTAGCTTACTTGTGGTTATTGTAGAGCCACTAAGGAAGCGATCCATAACGTTGATGGCAAGGTGGAGGGACTCACCATTAAATTTTCCCATTGTATGATAACCGATCATCCAATCAACTTGCTTTGCGCGCATTGCTTCGGTGATATAAGGTTGCTTATCCAAAAAGTTGGGGGATGGAAGACAGCTAGTTTCAGCATCCATCCAGTTAGTAACGATGTCTTGAGCATAGGTTACCTCCATGGCTGGATCATTAGCCTCGTCAGGGTTCTGATTCTCTAATTCTTTCTCGACTTTTTGAATGGTAGTTGCATCCAATAACTCAGTTAGAGCTCTTGTTTCAGAGGAAATGGCTCTTAATATGGCAGAAACTGGGGGTTTAGTTGGACGCTGTGATGGTAGATAATGTGGGGGTTTGGATGGTGTATCATCCTGATATATAGCTATTGATTCAGTATAGCTCTTGTGAGAAGGTTCATATTTTGATTTGATAGACTCTTTGGTACGATGGAGCTGACTTGCAGTTACTAAAGGATTTTTGCTGTCTCCGTGTCTGATCTGCTTCACTGGCAGGTCCTCTAATTCCTCTTCCCTCTTGTGAATCTTGAAAGTCTTACTACTATTCTTATTCAAGTTCGCATTTAAATTCGATTTCGCGACTTCATATCGGCTCGTAAATTTAAGTTTTGTGCCTTTGACTTCATTCTCTTTGTTGAAATCTTTTTTACTCGTTTGATCCAATAAAGTTTTTTCGGTATGATAAGAGTTCATTACAATAATTTTGATAGACAATATACAAATTGATAAATATAAGAAAAAATAAAATTAATAGTTATCTAAATATAAAAAATTCTTATGATTAATATTATCAGAGTCAAATAAGAATTTTCATAAATAATAAAAAATAGGGATTGTTGGGATTGTTTAATAGAAACCAACACAGTGATCACACGATATATAAATATAAAAATATTAAAGAGATCTTAAAATTAGTACATTACCTGGTAAATTATAATACACTGAACATGAATTACAGAGCTTAAAAACTAAATAATATACAAACTAAACATCAGTTAGCAAAATAAATATTTAAATGTAGCAGAAAAGAAATCAACTTACAAATACAACTCAATGATCAAGATAAAATATAATAAAAAGCACAATAGATAGACCAGCTCAATGCTAAATACAAGAAGAAAAAGATGAGATCTTATTACTTTAATACCTTTATGAAATAATATAGACTAAAAACACGTCAATATATTGTTGAACTTTTTTAACTCATTATTTTTAAATTTTAATTTTAAATCCAGTACAATTTATTTTTAAATTCATATTTAATCCAATCAAAAATTCCTATAATTAGTAATATTTGAATTTAACTAGATTATGTTTTGATAAAGGTTTATTGAATATTATTTTTTGTTAAAAATTAGATTAATATAAATTTTAAGAAACATATATTGATATATATATATATATATATATATATATTGTTAGTATAGAAAATACTAAATTATTATTGAAATATATAATATTATATTTTTATAAGTTTCAGTAATTGATTTATATTTGATAAGAAAATTAAATTCTGAAATGAAATTTGATAGATTAATAAATTGAAATTATTGGATAAATAAAATTAAATTATTAGTTTGATTAATTTTTTAATCTTGGTAAGATAAGCGAAAGTTCAACCACAAAATGCTTTATTAGTTCATGGTAATTAATACTCTTACTAAATTATCAGAGTATTATTATAATGTTTTATTATTAATTTAATATATTATTAAAACTTCTTTCAATTTATAAATATTAGAATTTTATTACAAATTTCAAACAAACTAAATTGAAATTTTAATTTATTTTCAAATTGAAAAATTCCAAATTTAAAATTGAAATTCAGTTATTAAAATATAATCAAAATTATTAATTTAATATGAAAGAAACGTATTATTAGTTAATCAAGCTAAACTAATCAATCAGATTATTTCAATTTCGATAATAATGAAACCAATGTTATAATTATATTCAATAGAATAAACTTATCCAGACATTTATTTCTAGATATATAAAAAATATGATATACATTCTATATTCTTTATTTGTACAAAAATAAAGTAATAAATTATATTACTATTGTAATGCCCCATATTATTGTTAAGTAATTGTAGCATTAAATGTATCAATTTAACATTTTCAGTCTCGAATTGACTGGAAATATGATAAGCAACTATTGAATAATCTCTATAATACCACAAATTATATGGAATATATTATATAGTAAACAATAATATAGATTAAAATCCGATTTATCATATCCTGTAAACACTCAAAATGATCAATAGTTATAATACTTGTTTATTAGATATTAGATTAATGGTTTATTTAGAATTGTAATCCCAAACCATCTTAAAAGTTTTTGTTTACAATTTGCTATTTTTGATGGATTTTATCATTCATCAGTGCCATAAATCCACTCAATATTTACTCAACTAATTTGCATCATTCTTTGTCAAGTTAAAATCAATATAAACTTCCATTATCCCAACAATAAGATCAAATAGGATGTTAAAGTCTTTGTGCTAATTTGATAGTATATCATAAATATACAAGTCCTTAGTAACCTCAATTATTATTCCAAGTCTTTTACAATCTTTTATGCTATATTTCTAATACACTTTCATTCATCAATTTTCAAAATAAATTTGATTTATTGCATTGTTGTTAATTAATGTGATTATTATAATGAATTTAATTCCGCATTTCTCTCATATTTCTTCATTATTATTAACCACTATTTTTTCTCTAACACTTGACACTATTGTTAACAAACAGCACAAGTTTTGATATAATTTATTACCTCATAAAAATAAAATTCTTTTATAATTTAATGATATTATTTAACTTTGAATATTCTTTTGCATTTCTAACTTGTATTAATATAATATTCGTGAATTAGACTATAGTTTCATTTAATAGATCTTTAATTATTTAATTTATTTCATAATATTTCAAAACTATTATTAGTAATAAAATTGAATTAAATATAAATAATAATGAATAATAATTAATTAATATTTATAAATGATTTAATTGCAAACAATTGAAAAAAACTCTCTATATTTATATAATACAGCAAATATTATAAATTACCAATCTTTCAACTCAAAAAATGAAAATAATTTTAATATTTCATGAAATTAATAATTTATTTAAAAAAATGATTTCAACATATATATGTAATAAGTTAAAATATAAAAATTATTTAATTATTTTAAAAATAGGTCATTGAACTATAATATATATATATATATATATATATATTAAATACCTTATAATTAATGAATATATTTTTTGATAAGTATTAAATATTTAATTTATAAAAATT
>JNEM01010965.1:0-16888 GCA_000697335.1 Conidiobolus incongruus B7586 | reverse complement strand
TAAAAAAATTAAATAGATTATTTTTATAATAGTTATTTTCATTATACTAGTTTATAATATTATATTTTGAAAACATTTATTATTATTTATTATTTTTAAATTAATATAATATAGTTTTTTATAAATAGATTTATTTAATTATATATAAAATTGAATAATTAGATATTTACAAATTTTTATTATTTTTTATTAATAATGATTTAAATAATAATAAAATAAATTATTAAATCATTTATATATATTTAATCCAATATTAAAATAAAATTTGGTTTAATAAAAATTAATATGTAAACCATTGAATATATATTTTTTGAAACAATAAATTCTCCTATTTGTTTTATATATAGTTTATTTTTTAATACCAACAATATATTTGAAAAATCAAATATTAAAAAAATTAAAATTTTTCTTGAGTAATAAATCAAATCAATTAAAATTTTTAAAATTAAAAATGAAAATAATCAAATAGGTTATTTAGGAAGATGATTAATTATATAAATCAATAGATTTGTATTAAAGTTTAGATTTAGAATTATGTAACTTGACCAATTCCCTTCTCAAAATCTTGCCACTAGCACTCTTGGGAATTATATCAATGATCTCCAAACCTCCAGTCAGTTGCTTGTAGTGAGCGACTTTACCATGAAGGTAGTTTTTGACATCTTGGATAATCTCTGCATGATTCGTACCTTTAGGATCCTTGAGAGAGATATAACCTTTGGGAGCTTCTGTATCAGCGTCCACTTTGACTCCAATGACGCAGGCGTCAGCAACTTTGGGATGAGTGAGAAGGATTGCTTCAAGTTCGGCTGGAGGTACTTGAAATCCTTTAACCTAATACACTCACTCAGTATTGAACAAACTTTAAAAATCATATCAACCAACTTACCTTGATTAATTCCTTCAATCTATCCACAATAAAGAAGTAGCCCTGATCGTTACAGTAAGCAATATCACCAGTCTTCATAAAACCTTCACTATCAAACATTTCCTTGGTGACTTTGTCCTTCTTGTAATAGCCAAGCATGACATTGGGTCCCCTCATCCATAATTCACCCCTTTGGTTTGGACCCAGTGGCTTACCAGTATCGACATCAATAATTTTAGCCTCCATGTTGGGTACTATATGACCAATGGATCCCGGCTGAGAGTATTGCACTTGGAGAATGTGACTTACAGGACTCATTTCAGACATTCCTAATATCATTTAATTTTTCAATCAATAAATATTAATTTATAATAATTTACCATAGCCTTGCGTGCAATGAATACCAAACTTTTGTTTAATTTCAAATTCCAGATCCTTACTCAAAGGTGCAGCACCACTGAAAAGACATTTTAATTTTGAGATGTCATACTTAGCAACGATAGGATGCTAAATGAAAATTAGATTATAGACAATAAATTATGCTGATTCTTTTACTTTGGCAATAGCTACAATCACTGGAGGTGCTACAAAAGTATTTTCAATTTGGTCATTTTGTAAAATTTCCAAATACTAAAAACAATATTAATACAATATTGAAAAAAACATATTTTTAAATTTTACCAAAGGCAAATCGAATTTTGGCAAAATTTTAGAACTACATAAATTATGACAAATTGACAACATATCAGTCATCATTGCATAACAGTGGAAGAATGGCAACACAGCTACAAATTTTGTCTTAGGAGTGTAGAATTGTTTTAACATGTGTTCTACTTGCATCAAATTAGAAATAAGGTTATAGTGACTTAACATTACACCTTTAGGAATGCCAGTGGTACCCGAAGAAAATAAAATTGCGGCGATTTGCTTTTTGGATTGTGTAGGATCAGAGAACTTGATTTGGGGATATGTGGAACTATTGAGAATTTGATTCAATGCTGGTACTTCTCTGTATTTATCGCAAGGCTCATTATTCAAGAATAATATTTTACAGTTAGATAAGGGTCCTGACTCGAAAGCTTTTTTAGCAGTTTCATAAAGTTCTGGAATGGTAAATAACACTTTAGGGTTAACTTGTTCTAGTAGGTGCTTCAGTTCGTTGGAGGTGTACACATAGTTCACTGGACTTAATATAGCACCTAAATGTTAATTAGCAAGAGTCAATTGAATAGTTTGAATTATTTACCCAAATTAGTCACCGCCAACATAGTGGTAGCATAGTGAATATGGTTGGGAGAAAACATAGCTACCACATCACCCTCACGAATTTGATATTTGTGGTAGAGACCCGAAGCTAACTTGGGAATATACTCTCTCAAATTCTGGTGCGTAATAAACTCCTTCGTGATAGCGTTGGTGAATACTGGATGATCTAAGCCTACGTTCTTGTGAGGTGTATCCAACACAAACTCACTCAAAGTCTGATTGGTAGGAATATTGAGTTGGGGATGAGGTGATTTAAATATCTTAGTATTAGAGTCAAAATTCATAGTATGAGTTAATAGATAAGTCCAGTTGTCAGCTCTTTAAGGGAATGAGAGAATCGAGGGATGGATCGATTTAAATAGGTATTGATGACATCAAATTATCACATGGAACCTGACGCAATATTTTTTTCTTAATGAAATTGGTCTTAAATCAATATTATAATTTATTCGGTGTATTTGATTGGTTGATTGGAATCAATATTAATTGCTTGAATAGCACCCAAGGAAAAATATTTTTAAAAGTAGATTCCAAAAACTTAAAAAATATTCAATAATATTTAAAAAATATCTCAAAAATATATGGTTAAACTATTAATAATGGGGACACTTTTATGATTTGAGTTGCAATGATTTATTATATTAGTATTATTTTTTTCTGGATCATGATGTGCAGTTTTTAAACTAATGATGTGACCATTTTAGATATAATCCAATTTTTTATTATTAGGTAGGTTGGCTTAATATATTATTTTTATTCTCATCAAATTAAAATAATATTAAGTGTTATATTAATATATTTTCCAAGTGATCAACTGTATTTTTGAGATTCGAAATATTGGTTATTATACAATGCAAAACCAAAATAACTCTTGGTGTGTTGAAAAATTTTCTTAGTGATCTTTAACCTAAATAATTATGATCCCGATTCCAATATCTTATAAATTTTCGGGATAGTATCCAATTGATTATATTGATATAACATTAAAATACTCCAAATATCAGTTCATACGATATTTAATTGAATTCACAATACAAAAAATCTAGAAATCATTTATACCCTTATTTATAAACTATCCAAATCAGCATTTAACCCAATTTGAATATTACCGAAACTGATAATACTTGGTCTTATTTGAGTTAAATTAATAGTTGTCCAAGGTTTATAAACTATTTTGGAACCAATTGGTAGATTCATAATTATGGTTCATTGAGCCAATTTTTATTATACGTTAGATATCATGTCGAACTATCAAAAATTTTATAAATCAATGATAATTTCAAATTACATATCACCAATGATATCTTAGATATATGTATCCATTAATTGATAATCAATAATAATAAATTAGGATTTCGATACTTGTTTTATTTTATTAAAGTCATATGAACTGGCATCTGTTGCATAAGTTATCAAAAGAAGCAATTATTAAAATTAATTGGAAACTATTCATTATATTGTATTATAATTAATATTTTCAAAATTAATTATATTTTGGTTACAAATTTAATTAATATGATGAAATATATAAATATTTAATCTGATTTGTTAGATTCAATTTTATTGATATCCGATATATTCAAGTTTATTATATATTCAAATTTCGCAAATAATTATTCATAAATAATGAGTTTCAATTGAATTTAATATAGAAAAATCATAAATTCAAATTAGTTGAATACTAGCTATTTAAGAAAATTAATTATAGAATTATAGACAGATATGGTATTAATATTGTTGAGAATAGTTATAAATAAATACTGATATAATTCAAGTGAAATGACAAAGATGACTTGATCTTTCTAATTGATTTGAATATATAATATTAACTAAAAAAACTAGATAAATCAGAATTATGGTCAATAAGTGATAGATACGTCATTGAATAAAAATTTTTTAATATATATTGTTAATTGATAAACAGAAATTATTTATTAAATAATTCTTAATGGAGATAGATGAGGATAAAGTTGATTTAGGAGATTATTTAATATAAGATCAATCCATGTAATATATACTTAATTTTATAATTATGATGATTTTTCATTTATGATAGATAAAATGCAAAGAAGCTAATATATAAATTGTATCAAAAATAAAAAATATTTTGTATAAATTTAATTGGATTTAAAAAATAAGGATGGAGATAAATTCAATATTGAATAAAGAGGTATAATAAATGGATAAGGAAAATATAATTTGATTAATAAAATAATATGTACGAGATTAAAAATTAAAATATATAAAATATATTAAAGTAAAATTGCTCCCAACAGGGATCGAACCTGTGACCTTGGCGTTATTAGCACCACGCTCTAACCAACTGAGCTATGGGAGCATGCTGGAGAGTTTGATTATATTAATTTATACTGAATCAGTAAATTCAAAATAAATTATTATCTTTTTTATTCCTTCATTTAATTATTTTATTTCTTTTCTCTCAAAATATCAATACCTTTTTCTACATTAATCAAATTTAATATTATCAAACTTTTAAATTTTATTTATAATTTATTCTCATTGTTTTACACTTTACTACGCAATCTTATTTTTTCACAAAATTCAATATCTAAGTTCATAATATTATCTCATAATGATGATCTTAATCGTAGGAGTTAAGATCAAATCAAATAACGATTATTTTTTTTGTGATGATTGTTAAATCAATTTAAAATCCTTTTCAATATTTGAGTAATGTACATAGTTTGTTTTTATTTTCAATATATTCTTTTCAACTGAATATTTTTAATTATATTTCAACAAAAACCTCAATCCAACTCGACATTATTAAAATAAACAAATACCAACTAAATATAAATATGAAGTTACTGGTCTTGATTTTTTTATTACAATTTACACTCTTTTTCTCAGATTTGTACATTTTTCGATTTTCAAGTTTTTAAGAACATTTCTGTGACTGAGATGATAATTTAATTTTTTGGTTGTTTTAATTTAGTGGCTATAAAAATTTAGAAGGGATTTGGAGTAACTGATATTAAAGTTTTAAAATAATGACTTAATACTAAATTCTCTATATCAAAAGATTCAATGACACTTGCATAATCATAGAATATATCGGTAGATATATAATTCAAAATCATACTATTCATTTAAATGATTAGATTATCTCAAACTTTGTGATATTAACAACGCAAAGTGGTTCACACATCCCAATACAAATTAAAAATTCATATGTTTTATTAAAAAACTAAATAATTATATTAGTTCCTAATAATGGAAATGGTGTCAGGAACGTTCCAAATCCACCCCCTCTCCAAAAACTATAAATTCTGAGGATAACATCATTCATTTATTAAATTTTATTCAAAATTGAAAAAAAATTTTTTAGTATAATATCAATTCAAAAATGAGTTTATATTCAGCTGATAAAGTTTATAAGAGTCCACGTCCTGATGTCACTATTCCAAAACTTCAGACCTTATCAGAATTTGTATTAGACTCCAGAATAAAAGTGTCAAATTTGGATTATCCATGCTTTACAGATGCCACTACTAAAGAGATTATGACCCATAGCGAATTACGCGAAATCGTCCCAAAGTTAGCCTCCGGTATTCACAACAATTTTGGAATTGGTAAGGATGATATTGTCGCGATGTTCGTACCTAACCATATCAACTTCGGTGCGACTATGCTTGCGATTACTGAAATTGGTAAGTTTTTAAAATAATATGCAATATTTGATTAGTTAATGATTGGGTTAGGAGCTAAAATCAGTCCTGTTAACTACGTATACACGCCTAACGAATTGCGAAACTTGTTAAATTTGGTGAATCCTAAACTGCTGTTCACTGTACCTGAATTGTATGAAACTGCAGAGAAAGCTTTGCAAACTCCAAATCTTAGGAATTGTAGTGTGGCTTTTTTGACGAATGAGACTTGCTCCAAGTATCCGAAAATTCCATCATTCAGTCAGGTGTTGAGTACCAAGAGCTACCCCAAATTAAAATTTACAAGTGCTCAACAAAGCAAAAACCAAATTGCAGCAATTTTATTCTCATCAGGTACTACTGGTATTCCCAAGGGCGTTATGCTAAGTCATTTCAATCTTATTGCGAATATGTGCCAAGCTGAAGGCATTTTGCATCCCTACTATCAGCCCCACAAGCATTTCGTCACCGTCTTGCCATTCTACCATCTGTACGCAATGATGACGGACATGTTACTAATTATGCACAATCTTTGTAGCACAACTGTTATGAAGAAGTTTGAATTGAAAACTGTAAATTTTTTCTACATTATTTTAATGTTTAATATTAATTTTATTATAGTATTTGGAAATTATTCATCAGCACGAAATTCCCTTATGTTTCGTAGCACCCCCTGTCATTGTTCAAATTGCCAAGGTAATACTTTAAGTAATTAAATTATCATAAATACTCATTAGGGGGAT
Source organism: Conidiobolus incongruus B7586 (assembly GCA_000697335.1). Taxonomy (NCBI): domain Eukaryota; kingdom Fungi; phylum Entomophthoromycota; class Entomophthoromycetes; order Entomophthorales; family Conidiobolaceae; genus Conidiobolus; species Conidiobolus incongruus. The sequence goes on along the minus strand of JNEM01010965.1, from coordinate 10,343 downwards.
TAGAATCCTATTGCTTCCAATTACAAAGTATCTAATCTCAAATGCTTCTTCAGTGCCGCTGCTCCTTTGTCTAAGGAATTGGAAGAGGAGATCATGTCCAAGTATGGTATTAAATGTACTCAGGGTTATGGTAAATATTTGTCAATGTTTAGAATCCTGAATTTATTGATGATTTTTTAGGTATGTCTGAAATGAGCCCCCTCAGTCATATGTTGGACGTTGGCGACCATCGTGCAGGATCCGCTGGGTTGATGGTACCCAATATGGAATGTATTATTGTTGATGTCGCTACTGGTGAGCGCTTGGGACCTGGTAAGCGTGGTGAATTGAGAATGAAAGGACCCAATATTATGATGGGTTATTACAAGAATGAAAAGGTCACTGCTGAAATGTTCGACAAGGACGGATTTATGAAGACTGGTGACATTGTTTACGTTGATGACGATGGTTACATCTATATTGTTGATAGATTGAAGGAATTGATCAAGGTAAGTGAATCAACCTCGTTTAAATCTGAAACAATTTGATTGAGTTTAATATAGGTAAGAGGATTCCAAGTAGCTCCCGCGGAACTCGAAGCTGTCCTACTCACTCATCCCGACGTCGCCGACGCCTGTGTGGTCGGTGTACCTGACCGCGACGCTGGCGAACTTCCAAAAGGTTTCATTACGCTCAAGAACCCTAATGCCACTAACAAGTCTGAAATCATCAAAAGTGTGCATAAATACTTGGGGGAGAATTTAGCCCACTACAAACAACTCAAAGGAGGATTGGAAATCATTGACCAAATTCCCAAGAGTCCAAGTGGTAAAATCTTGCGTAGAAAATTGGCTGGACATAAACAAAAACCCAAATTATAAAAGGTCAATATTTAATATTCTTTGATAAAGTTAGTATTTGATCACTCATCCAATAATGAATTACTATTGATTAATTAAATTCAATTATTTGAGCTTTTATCTATTTATTTCCACTGTATTTAGGTTTGTTCAAAACTTTCAAATTTATATAATTTATATTAAAAGTATTAATTATTTAAATTTGATATCAGCACCAAATTCAAAATTTTGATAAGTTATACAATATTTGAAGAATTTATAAATCTAATATTCTTTTAGTTTGATAAGTATTATACTAATCAATTTCTATCAGAAAGTATAATGAATTCATTATTTAAATCACACTATAAATTGAATAGTATAAAAAATATTCAATTATCGGATGAAATATATTTTAAATATAGTTATAAAATAATGATAAAATTCAATAATTTTTTTTAATTTTGAATGAGAGGTAGAAATAAAACGATCTGAACTCATCCCATAAATTAAAATAGAATAATGATTGACATAAATTGATATATCAATCCATATTTATAGTTTAATAACTAACCATATCAAAACAAACACGTTCCAATTGAAAATAAGGTATTAATAGTTATTTTAGATCATTTCCTACTAATATTAAGATAATGATCAAAATTAAAATCACCCTAAAACTGAACTCAATAACTAAAAAATTTTGGTATCCTCTTCCAATGGATAAAGAATTAGTTACTATACTAGATTTATTTTTATTTATTCAACATAATTTTAATATTTCTATTGATTTATTGAGAAATTGTGTAGTGGAATTGGATGATTTTGAATTATTAAAAGAAACTCCTTTGAATAAGCTTCTGAAGGAAGGTGACAAAGTATTAGTAAAACAATTAACCCATCATGAAGTATCACAATTCCATAACTATAGTTGCATAATACCAAATCAAAACTATTCCATAATAACAAGTCACCAGCCAAATCAGACACTACCTCTAAAATTCAGTGGGAAGGAAGGCGACCAACTGGTGAAACAGTTACTACCCAATTCCAAATTGAGTCTCAATGGTAATTTGACGAAAGCTCAGCGCACCAATTTAAAAAAGAGGATTAAGGAGAAATTGATGCGAGAGGAGTTGAAAGCTATTAAATTGCCAAAATTAATACAGAATAATAACATCTCGCATATTGGAAATAATGATATTACTTTAGATTTTGGTCAGAATGTTGGACAAATGGAAACTTTTGATTTGAACCAGTCTACACCTACTAAAGGTAATAAAGATGAGGAGAAAAAGAAGAGTAAGCTAGACAAGACGAGTAAGGTTTATGATAAGAATCTTTTAGTTGTTTGACTAATTTTGAATTGTTTAGAAAATTCGGATAGTTCGGAATACAATGGTACCAGTGAAAATCAAGGATTAAGTTCTGCAATTTCTGAAACTTCACAACCCAAAAAGCATAAGAAGGAAAAGAAGCACAAGAAAGAAAAATCGTCAAAGTCACAATTAATTGACAATCAATTCGATACTCCCAGTTCATGTGAAGTGTCTCAATATAAAGTTCCTTCAACTGCAATGCATGAAGATGAAATTACACTAGCACAAATTCAGTCCACAACAATAGATTCAACCATGAACAACCACCACAGAAAAATTTCTATTACAAATTCATCTACTCAAGAATTACATCAACCCCAAACAATATCCAACCGTCCAATGGCCTCGTCCCATCCCAAACTCACGTCATCTGAATTAGATGCACTTCCGACCGTTAGCACCACGGAATGGACTCCTATTAACAACACACGTATCGCATTCAAAGAATGGACCATTGTTGACGGCTGCCCCGGGCTATCCAACTACCAAACCGGAACTGTAATGAAATTCGAAGATAGTACTGGCGAAGTGATCATCCGTTTGGACCTTGAACCATCTAATCATGAAGAAAATGAGGAAGAGACTAATGAATACGAAGAAAGGAGAAGAGAACGTCAACGTATTTATAATGAAGACGGTGTTGAAATAGAATATTTGACAGAATTCCAAACTAATGAGAGAGTGTTTTGGAAGGATAGTTTAGTACAATTAAAATTAATTTAATAAATAATAATAATTATCCCATAATAACCTTTAATTACATTTACATAGTATAAATTTTATTGACAAAGACCACTAATTTGAAAATTAAATTATTCCAAAAATGGGTAACGATATCCCCAAACTTCAACTCAACACGCAATTCGATTTTCACTACGTTCGAAATAACCTTTTAAACCATATTGAAACCTTATACCAACAGCATTTATACCCACTAGAATTTCAAACTAATTCAATAAGTGATAAAAAATTAACCAAGAAACAGATAAAGATTGTGAAATTACTCACCGAAAAGGTAGCAATATTGAACTATTTATGATATTGTATTAATGAGATTTTGAGTAGTGTTTGGAACATGTATTCAACCAAACTTTAGAAAATTGTCAAATTCAAGGTGTTGATTATAATAAAGCTGTTGGCGACAATGAATTAGGTTAATATTCTCCCAAAATTGATAGATTATTGTCTAATTGAAAACTTTAGAAGTTGAAAAATTGGACCATGACCTATTGAATCGCGTGATGGAACTCATGGACGAGAATGACCAACTTACTCTGGAGGTTGCGAGATTAAGACAGAAGTACCCTGAGGCTTATTCCCAATTGTTTAAGAATCAGTCCCATTCAATTTTGAATTTGTTTAAATTGGAATTGAAAGATGCTAAACTACCTAAAGTATTATCAGGTAATTTTGAATTTTTTATTAGTTCGTGCTGATATTCATCAAATTTTAGAAATTGGCGAAATTGAAACAATTGAAGAAGACCAATTACAAGTAATGGATCATATATTTAAGAATTTAATACCTCTCAATGATGTAATTCAGACCCCTTTTTTCAAAAATTTTTTCTAACACTTTCCGCAATAGAAACTTAATTCTTTATCAACTTCATCCGATCTCCTCAGTAATTTAATCACTTCCGAAATAAATCAAAGACTGCCAAAGCCTGGTAGAAAAAAGTACACTCGAAGGTTAGACGATTTGAATAAGACTGCCAAGTCGGCACAAGCTCGGAGGAGATTGCGACGTAGGGTGGGTGGTACCAATCCCGATGGGAGGAGAGATTCCGAATCCAAGGCGGAATTATTTAGGGTAAAGTTTAATATTTTGGATCATCCACCCAAATCTGTTTAGTTTATATTGATTGAATATTGTTAATATGAATTTTTTTATTGGATTATAATTTTAATAAAACTCTGAACTATTCAAAAATCTCCAATTTTTTCATAATAACAAATTTGAAATTATTGAATGTATATTAATTGATTAATATAATTTATTATTATTGCACACCTTGGTTATTATTACAATCAATATTTCACAAAAATTAAATGTTGTAGATATTTCTAAAATTAATCCCATAAATAATAAAATCTTCAATTTATTATAAACTTTTGTTTATATCTAAAAAAATTTTGAATTTGTGACCCATCCAAAAACCTATAGACTTAATAAAAATATAGATTAATAATAATAAAATATGGCAGAAGTAATTCAACTCCAACTTGAGGGAATGTTACCCGAGTTGGAAGATTTGAAATTGAGAAATTTATTTAATCAAGTAAAAAAATTTCACAAATTTTTCACAAAAAGATTAATTAACAATTCATATAGGAAGAAATTAATAGTATAATAAAAAAGAGAACTCATTTCGAATACCAATTAAAACGTAGACAACCTCATATTAAAGACTTCCTAAAATACATTGAATACGAAATTCAATTGGATGCTTTGCGAAAATCCCGTAAAAATCGTCTCCAACCCGGAGCTAAAACCAGTTTGAGTGATTTCAGTATTCAGAAGAGAATTTTCAACTTGTTTGAGAGGGCTTTATTGAAGTTTAGGGATGATATTAAATTGTGGCTGAGCTATATCGAATATTGTATGGGGAGTGGTAGTACCAAATTGTGTAGTAAAATTTATTCAAGGTAATTGATTTAATTTGGAATTATTAATATCAGGATTGATGGGAATTTTTTAGGGCTTTACAATTTCATCCTAGAAATGCTACAATTTGGATATTAGCTAGTCAATTCGAATTTAGTCAGAATTTGAATATGTCAGCTGCTCGAGGTAATTCACTTTCAATTATTATATATACAATGATTAATTGGGATTAGCTTTAATGCAACGCAGTATTCGTATGGATCCTCAAAATCAGAAATTGTGGTTGGAGTACTTCCGACTAGAGATTAAATACGTCGAAAAGATTAGAATTCGTAGGGAGTTAATTACTAAGGGAACTCAGGTCAAGGAGGAAGTGGTAGAGACTGATGATATGATTGCTTTACCCGATACTACAGAGGATCAGTTGGTTCATAAGGTAATAATACACAGTTTTAAACTAAAATAACATTCTAATATATGGAATTTAGGAGCCTATTTCATTAAGTGAAGAGGTCATCAAAAGTTTAGACAATGACAGTGACTTTATGAAGGGATTACTACCCAAAATCATTTATAAAAATGCCATTAAAAGTAAATCTAATCAAATTCTAAAAAATTCATTCAATTAATCTCAGTATAGCCATTCCTAACGATATTCAATTCCGAATTCAATTCTTGGAAATTTTACACCCTTTCCCCAATCTTAATTCTGTAATGGACCAAATTTACGAAAGGTAAAATTACCCTCAACCAATCATTATATTCTATTAAATTTAACTATTCTCAGTATCGAAGAAGATTTCCAATCGGAACCGGAAGCCATTGATATTACCATCAGGAAAGATTTAGACAATCTCCAACAAACGAACGAAAACTACGCCACAAAATTAAAAGCTGCATTGCAACAATATCATGATATTTTGAAGTTAAAACCCGATGCTAAACTATTTGAATGCTATGTGAAATTTTTAAATAATCAATTTACAATTGCTAAGAGTGACAAATTGGTAATAATTTAATAATAATTAATTTAACATTGATTAATATTTAAAATCTTAGAAATCTTTCTTTATATTAAAATTGAATCAAGTTTTAAAACAATTGAGGAATTTAGAAAACTGTGGTTATTTTAATGAGTTTACTTTGGATTATTATTTAAATTTTAGTGTGAATGTTTTGAAGGATACTCAAATAGGTAATATACATTTTTCATTTTATATATTATTTGATTATTGATTTTTTGGGGTTTAGCTTTAGAGTTGAGTATTTTAGCAAATGACAAATATCCTGCTAATTTGACTTTTTGGTTAACGAGATTAGAATTGGTAGATGATGAAAGTAAATTTTATATTGATTCATAGGTTATTCATATTATTAATTAATTTGATATAGATACAATTGAAAAAATAAACCTAATTGAAAGAGCATTAAAATATAATACACTTGAATCGGAATTATGGCAAAGTTACTGGAATTTCAAAATCCAATCTATTGAACCCGAAAACTCTAACGAAATTGAAGACTTATTTCAAGTAATTTAAACACTTACACACTATTATCAAGTATTAACTCAGGTTTAGGAATGTTATTCTAAATCGTCCAAATTTATCACTAAATCCCATGAGGAAGTATATAGATTGGCTAACATCCAATTTAAATTATTTACAAATTGTTTAAATTGGTACTTTGATAATTTTGGTATTGTTAGAGTGAGAGAATTATGCCAAAAGTAAATATTATTAACATTATTACTATTGAATGAATTGATTAATTGTTATTTAGATTAACCAAAAAGATCCCCTTCACTAACAATCACTACCAGCATTGGATCTCATTAGAACTTGCATCGTATTACGACCAATCCGAGAAGAATGTCAAAGACATTCGACCTGGATTCTTATGGCACCACGAGCGCAAAGTTGACACTCAGGTGAAAGAATGGATTAAGAAAATATCTCATCTCTATGAATTAGCCCTCAAACATCTTGGAATTGGACAAGATCCTATCGGTAACAAGTTATCATTTATTCAATATATATTAAGCTAATAGAATTTGATTTAGATCTCTGGTACGATTACCTCACCTTCCTCAACGACATGAAACAACATTCCCTTAGTGCTCAAGTTCTCAATCGAGCCAAACAACACTTAGGCACTAAGGAATTTAGCCACCTTCAGACTTTGTATACGGACTACCTCAAACAATCACATACTTCCAAAGATTTCGATAGATTTGACAGTGAGGTAGTTATCACTAATCACTAATTTATATTGAAATAGAATTAATCAAATAAATTCATTCAACAATAACCTTATTTCTCATATTGATAACTTTATAACTTGATTCATATTAAACTATATATTGCTTTTTCAATTTTTTCAAAAACAATTTTAGACTAACTGTAATTAGTGTAACAAATTTCAAACTGTTTGAATTAAATATTGGAATAAAGGTTACTGTGGGACATTTACATCTTTCAATTTTTACTCAATTTCTTTAATTTTAAGAGTTAATAAACTTTAAAGAATAGATAATAATTATGAATAACATTTCACTATCAATTTATAATATAATTATAGTGAAACATTTATCCTTTGATATTTTTTAATCATATTAAAATCTTATTATTTGATTTTAATTATATAATTTATTATTTTAAATGTCTTTTAATCAGATATTTCTTTTAATATATATATTTGATTATATACTTATTTTATAAAAAATAATTCAAATATTAAAGAATGATTTTTAAATACTATTTTATTGATTTGATTTAAATATATATAGAAAATTTAATTAATTTTTTATTTTGTTCATGAATTAGTATTTTTAATAAAAATCTTATTAAAATTTTAAATTAATTTGGAAACCTCAATAATATAAGTATTTTGTCCATTATTCAAATTATATCCATTATATATATATATATATATATTATAAACATTATAAATATTATATAAATATATATTTTTATAAAGTTGGTTAATTATAGTTATTTTTCGACTGTTATCAGAATATATTTTGATAAATTAATATATTACTAAATCAAAGTATAATTTATATATTAAGTAATTTAATCTTTATTGAATCCTAATCCAATTATTAAAATAATATAATTATTAATAAAATAACAATAATTCCAAGATATTGTGAGAAGTAATAAAATAATAATATAATTATTAATCCAAAAACTCTATAATAGCAAAATTTCAAAATTAAAAACATTAAAATATAATTTAAACAATTAATACACAATATTAATCTAATATTTTATTATTATTATTAATTCTTTGCCATACTTTTGGCAAGCTTTTAATATTTAAAAAATATTTCTTTTTATTAAAGACTGAAATTTGATATTTTTATATATTATTTTAATTTATTTATAAGTATTTTTTTCTTATAAGTATATTTTTTAATTATTTAAAACAATTATAATACATGGGTTATAATATCACAAATATTTCAAATCTGATAGATCTTTTTAATTCATTTATAAAAAAATATTTTATCACTATAGTTTTATATATTTTGTAATTATTATATAATAAATATATTAATTAAACATTATTTTAATTAAAAAGCAATATAAACCATATTATTTTTTAATTTACCTTTAGAAGCTAAATATTAAGAGGATATATTATTATAATTTATTTCAATACCTAATATTTATTTTTTAATAAAATATTTGTTTATTAGAATCTATAAAAGTGTTTATTTTAGTATAACCCAATATTTTATTTTTTAAGCTAAGGACTATCTAAAGTAATCCAAGGTTTATTAATTAAATTAATTTATTATAATAACCTTAAATTTTGGTTATATCTTAATAAGCTATATTCAACTAAGTTATTTTAATATCTCTAAGCTTTTGTTAAATAAAAAGATCTTTATTATTTATTTTTATTATTCAATCCAAATTTAAATTTTAATATATATATAAATATACCTATATAATTAATATTAAATTACCTAAATAATTCTTTATTTAAAATAAAAAGGTATTTTTCTAAATAATATTTTATTTTATAAATTAGTTGCAAAGTAATAAAAAATTAATTTTTTACATTTAGGAAAATTTTGAATAATATCTGTTTTAGTTTCAAAATGGCAAATCTAACAATAAAAGATAGTTTTATATAAAGCATTATCTCTCTAGGCTATTTGTGAATCTTGAATGATTTTAAAGAGTTTATGAATAAGATTTAATAATACTAATTTACAAGACTTTTGATAAACATTATTAAATTAAAATATAATTAAATTTAACCTCAAATATCTAATTAATGATATTTTAAATAAAATATAAATATAAGTAATATATATATATAGTTTGAAAATATTAATTTTTCTATATTTTTCATATATCATTAACTATTCAATGCTACTATTAATTTGAAAAATCAAAAATTTTCCATACATTTTTTTCAAAAATGAAAATATTGTCACCGGCGAGAGGACCTGTTAGTCCTGAACAATTCAATTCATCCAAGAACCCCGTCACAGATCCACCTGCAATGTGACCACAAAATACACCCAAGCAATGCAAACAATCGTTCCATCTGATGTACGGTTCGTACGCTGGGAAGACACGTCAAGCAAACTATAAATATGCCCACTACAACCAAGCTATCACGTCGGTCCTCTTCTTGGGATACAGCCCAATAATCCAGGTTAAACAATAAATTACCCCTTTTATATCACCAAACAGGTGTTGTCCCGGAAGATGACTATTTTCTTAAAAGTTATTGGTCACTTAACTTCCCAGCCAGTGTCAATAATATTAAATTTATATTATTATTGATTAAAAAGCTTTGGGATTAATAAAATAAATATAGTGTATAATAATCAACTTTAAATTCAATTAGTCAGCCTTTTTTAGATTGAAAATTACATAATCATTTAAATACATAATTAATAAACTGAATATATGAAATTAAATCAATGTTCTTTATTATTAATAACCTATTATGATATCTTTAAATTGCCTCTAATACCTAAACAATAATACACTTTAATTAAGACTAATATTGAATATTTTATGATTTAATAAAATTTAACTGGAAGAATATTTTTTGTAAGCTGATTATTTAATTATTAAAAGTAACTAAAATTATAAAGGTTAAAATCTAATAAACATATTAAATAGAATGGATCGTTTTAGTTATTATATATTAGAAACTTTTTTTATGTTTAACTATATATATTTTATATTTGAACTAATTAAATATATAAAAAAATATTCCACAAAAATAGTTTTATTATAATATTAAACTATATAGCTTATATTTATTAATTTTATAAAAAACTAAATAAAATTATCATATAGTATTAAAATCTTTTGAAATAATTTTTATTCTTTATAGCTATAATATTAACTATATAAAATATAAAAATACATATTTTGATTTAACCTAATATATTAATTTATATTATTATAGAAATTATAAAATATAATTTATATTTTATTTTTTATATATTTTTTATATATTTTTTTATAAAAGCTCAATGTTTATCTTTTGATATAAAATATTT
>JNEM01010964.1:0-11277 GCA_000697335.1 Conidiobolus incongruus B7586 | reverse complement strand
GTTAAAAAATTATCAAGATATTTTAATATTAGTTACATGAGTATTTTATATATATTAAATTTTAAATTAAAATTAATTAATAAAAATATCAAATAAATACCTTATAATTTAACTAAAACTTAAAAAAAAGCTAGAGTAGCTATTATTAAACAAAAATTACTAAGGTATAACTAGAAACCAAAGCTTTTATAATAATTTATTATAATAAATAAATCTTAAGTTTTTTTATATAATCTTTTATTAAAACATAAATTAAAATATTAAATTAAGTTAAATTAACCCCCTTTATAAATTCCTTTAAATAAATATTTTATTAATAAGTAAATGTTAATTATTGAAATAAATTATAATAATTTATATTATTTTTATTTAGTTTTTAAAAGAACATTAATTAATAATAAACTTTATATTTTTTTTACATAAAACTATCTTAAATTGATATTTTAATATAATTTGAGAAAACCTATTATTTTATATGATAATTATAAAATATATAAATCTAAAGCTGTAAAAAACTTTCTAATTAAAAATAACTAGAAAAAATCACGAAATCTAGTATATTCATTAGATTATAACTTATATAATTATAATTATTTTAAGTTATTAAAAAACTAGTTTATAGGAAAGAAAATTTCTATAGGAAAATTTAATTAGTTTGTGAAATATCAAATTTTAATCTTTAATAAAAAGAGTTATTTTTTAAGTATTAGATATTTGCTAAAAGTATAGCAAAAAGTTATTAGAAATAAAAAAATATTAATTTTATATTATATATTAAAATGTTTATTTTTTTCAATCACAAAAAATTCCAATTATTTAAATTACAAAGTAATATTATTAAATAATTATAAATTATAAATAGCAAAAGATAAATTTAAATTTTCTACTTGGTATATTGATAATTTTAACTAAAAATTTAAATTTAAATAATATATTTAAAATAATAATTAATTTTATAAATAATAAAAATATCAAAAATAGTTCCTGAATATAGATGATTAAATAAAGTTAAGAAGGTAAAAGATTTAAAATTAATTATATTTTTATCTAAATTGTTAAATTTATTATTTATAATTTTTTTTGATATTTTGATGAAACATATAAATATTATATTTTGTCTTATTTAAAACTTTTTCTATGATTAATTAGATATTTAATCTCAGAAACTAAGTAAAAACTAAATCCACAGGAAGTTTGTAACGTTCTCGCATTTCTAGCTCTATCTCAGTATCTAAGATTTTTCAATAGGGTTTCAACTTATATTTTCATTATGAAAGCAAAAACATAGTCAGAATTATTTATATTTCTCTAATTATAACAATAGTGGTATAGTGTTATATTGATTGACATTAAATACCATTGTAAATTAATATTCAAGTGATCATGTTGCAAGTGGTAGCTTATCTAAGCTTTAATTAAATACTAATAGGTATACTCAATATAGGTGAAAGTTTCAGGAATGATTTAATTGATACTATTATCAAAATAATTAAATTTTGATTTAAATTCTAAAATATATTTATATTAAAAATATAAAATAACAACTATAAAATATAAATTTTAAGAATATTATTTAAGTTATAAAAAAATTATATATTACATTTTAATTTTTTTTAATGTGATATCACTTTTTTTAAAAAATATTAAATTTAAAATTAAAATTTTGACTCGTAAAGTTGCAGAATAATAATAGATGTTATATAATTTATATGAATTAAAAATATGCATGGTTGTATTGCCAGAAGTTGAAAATATCAAATTACTTTATTATTTATTATTTTAAAATTTTTGATATTGAATAGTTAGTTGTAAGTAGATCAAAAAGAGTATATGTTGTAATATAACCGGTGTTTTGAGGATATTAAGTATAGAAATCATAAACCACAGAACCAGCGAGGTAAAGGTTGATATTGTGAACTATAAATAAAAGCAAGAATAAGTTTTATGTTTGGGACGAAATGTTCCAACCTAATATAGTAATATTATGAAAAGCAAAGTCAAAGTAGGGTGAGATAAAACGAAGACACTCTATTTAGATTTGTTAAGTCTATCCTCAATTTCTTTCTTTTCCTTTATCAATTTTTCAAGTTGTTCCTTCAACTTTTTTAACTTTTCCTTCTCATGTTCACGAATATATCTGTTTTCAGCTGCTTTTTCTCTTTCGTCGAAAGCATCAATTTGAGAATACATACGAACGCTGGAAATAGAAGGCAAACGAGTCAAAGTACGAAGCAATATAATATTAGTAGTAGCATATAACATTTTAGGTTTTTAGAGTAATAATATAGTACAAAGGTGACAAGTTTGTAAATTTTTAACGTCATCCTAATATTTATATATAACTGAAATTTGTGGGAGCTAGAAGGATTTCAAAAAATTTGAATTGTGACTATCAATTATTGGATTGATTGGTTAATTTTATCAATACGAAATTGGTTAATGAGTTTATTTTTATAATTAATTGGTCATTTTCAGTACATGTCAAGTCTCGAAATTATTCAAATTTTTTGGTGACGATTTTATCAATTTCATTCCTAACATTCAATAACTGAATTTGAGATAATGAAATAATAAATAATATTATAATACCATAGTTATCTATATTAAAATTTCCAAATAGATAGTTGATTCCTTGTTTGAACCTAATAAAAAACATTGATTAAATATAATGTCCCAAGATACACTAACAATATATAATAAAAATGAACACGACACAACTCTAGAATTAGTTAAACACAAATGCGAATATTTCGGATTAGTCCAATACAAATGTACCTTATTAAATGAGCAAGCAATTTACCAACCTTATAGTAGATACTTTGAAAGGTAAATATTTACATTGTTTTAACAATATTTATATCTTTTCCCTAGTTGCCCTAATAAACCTAGAAAAGAATTAACACACTATCAAGTGAAGGAAATTCAACAAGATATGCAAACTAATCAAATTAATTAATTTCAACTTTATCAATATAAATTTATTGAAATATATATTATCAATTTTTTAGATAGGTTATAATTGGAAATAATAATTGTATAATTAGTTTATGTAATAACTATATTTGAATCTATTGCTTTCGAATAGTTTCAATTCCCATATATATATCATACAAATCAAGCTAATAGATTACCAGATGAAACTTACCAAGTACCTCATATAATCGAATGTTGTATTAATTGACTAAAATATTTTTATAAAACCATTGATTGTTATCATAATTAATCAAAATGTCAATATAATTATTTAATTATAAATGTTTTTATATTTATTCTGCTATTCACTAGACTCAATTGAATACAATCTAATAAATATTATTTCAACATTAGATAGGAGTCCAATCATTATTATAATTTCAAAATCCAATCTTATTTTACTTGAGCAAAAATAATAACAAAGGGTGAAATGACTAAATATATGTCTGAGGATAATTGTAGTATATTTTATTCACTATTTTTTTTCAAATAATATTTAAACAATTCAATTTTTATAAAACTTACTAATATTATTAAAATTTGAAACATATTTAAAAATAAAAATAATTATTATTACAATTAATAAACTAACCAAATTTTAAAATTTATGGTTCAAAAATCACCGATTAAAATAATCTTATATAAGTTATATTTATAATTACAAAATATGCATCCCTATAGTAATATTCAATGCTTTTAGTATGATATAGAAATGGTTAACTTTTACATTTTTAATGTTGATAAAAGTTGGAGAAATTCTACAATTTAATTAAATATATGTAGAGTTTGTAGAGTGATGACCATTGTAATAATACCTCAATATAATATAATATATATGCATTTTTAATGTGTAAGGTTACTTATATATTTTCATAACACTTGCAATTTAGTAAAATATTCTTTCTGGTTTTAACATAATAACCTACTTTTATAAAATATGTTAAGTTACTTTTAATAACTAATTTTATATTCATCCAGGACTACTTTTAAATTCATAGTCAAAAATTATCATATAATAACTCAATTTTCAAAGCAGAATTATCCAAATTTCAAATTTTTATTTTATCAATTTAATAAAATTAGACTGATATTTATTTAAACACCCTTCATGAAAATCATATAATGATTTAAAAATTACTATCATATTATTAATCAATTAAAAATAGTCATTTGACCAATTCGGAATGATGTGATCAATGGAATTTCGGTTTTTTAAATCAATTTCAATAGTTTTTAAATTAAATCATAATAAATATACATAATAATATAGTCTACTATTTAATAATGCAGTTGAAGCTTAATTGAATATTTCTAATCATACTTTGAACTTTAACTTTTAATTTTTAATGCAAATCAATTTTAAAATTCCAACTCTTTGTTAGTTTTTATTCACATGTATATTACATGATCAAAAGTTTCTTGTAATATTTTCAAATTTTAATTTGGTGGTGCCTTATTAATTCACCGACTATTATAATAAACTCAAAAAGATTCCCTAATGATTTAATTTATCTCATTTTAATAAAATAGTAATGATGACAATAATTCAATTTATGTAATTAAATAAGCTTAAGTAATATTACCTCATAATTAAAGAAATTAGTAATTTTTTTAATTTCTGATTTTTCAAACATATTATTAATATCAAAAAAGAATGTATATTAAGTGAATAGGATAATATATATTATTAAACTATATATATATGTATAATATTTTTTTATTAAAAATTTATTTTTTTAATCATTTTTAAATTAAATATTAACTATCAAAATTTTTATAATGGTATTATTAAAACTTATCCATAAATCTTTTAAAATCATTGTAAAATTCATAAACAACTTATTAAAATAATAGTTTATTAACATTTACTATCTATCTTCAAGTTCAATACTTTAAAGCTAAAAGGGAATTTTCTAAAATTTTTTAATATTGAAAAAATTATTTTCAACCATTATTGCTTTAATTATTAATCAAGTAATCAATATATTAAAAATACATAATTATTATAGATAGATAATTATTATAGTATTATAATATTATGATATTAGTTATATAAATGTTTTATTAATATTAATTATTATAATAAGTTAAATAACATATGATACTATTATCTAACCCTTAAAAAGTAATTAATTAATAGGAATTTTTAATTAGTACTTTTAATATAACTTAAATATACTTATTATTTAACAAAGTAATTATAAAACATATAAATATAAAGAAGTAAAAAATTTCTTAATTAGGAAAATCTATAGTATTTAATATAATAATTAGGTTATAACCTATTCAACTATAATTGCTTTAGCCAATTAAAAAAATATACTTGTAAAATTAAAATTTTTTGTAAATAAATTTAATTGGTTTATAAAAGATTAAATTTTAGTCTTTAATCAAAAGAACTCTTTTTCTATATATTAAAAGCTTGCTAAAAATATAGTGAAAAGTTATTGATAATAAAAAAGAGTGTAAATATTATATTATATATTTTGTTTTAAAATTTTATGTTAATAATTTATTTGAACTTAATTTGACAATAGTCTCATTTAAATTTAAACTAATAGATAAAAGATTATGAGTTATTATAAATAATCTAATAAATATTAAGAATTATTTCTGTTTTAATTGTATAATTGATTACTAATAGTATGTTTTTTCAAAAGTATTATATTATAAATATAATTAAAAGTTTTGATATTCAAATATTCAATTAAGTTCAATATTTAAAAATATCTCAATAATGACGGAATGATTTGATATATTTGTCAATATGATGGCAAGAGTTAAATCAAATTTTTTAAAACGTATAACTTGATTATAAACATTCTTGTTATTTCAACAAAAGTATCTTTAATATTAATTATATTTCGATGATTATTTTATTCCATAGATTGTATTATTACTGAAACATTGTATAGGATCCTTTTTAAAAACATACCAATCAATATTTTACTGTTAAACATTATATTAACAAAAATATTTTAAAGAAATACTAAATTTGGTGAAATATTAATCATGTTCTGGAAAAGTACCAAATTCATCTAGAAACCAAAATCAAAACTTTGTTTCGAGATTTTGATGAAACAAAGACCCCACTCCTTATTAAAGTATTCTGGTATTCTTGATTTAGTATTTCCCATTGGATGCATCTTTGGGATCCTGTATTTGATACTTTTATGTACTTAGTATTGTTGTATGAATTTTTAGTTGAAAATATTAATTATTTTGATTGATGTATTAGTAAGTATTTAGAGCTATTGTTATAAATCTTAGTCCTATTCTTGATGTTATTGTAATATGGGTCAATAATGTTTCAATCATTTTTTGCTATGAATAATCTAGAAATTATATTTAGAATTTCAGGAAATTTTTGCACTATTGTGATTATAGTAAATTTTCATTATATATTGAACCTCAATTGCAAGTTTGTGTTTATTCAAATGAAGGGTATTGATGTTTCATTGGCTTAGGGTGATATCATCTCATTGTTCAATTACAAGCTGTTTGATTTGCCAATTGAGGAAATTAAATAAACTTAATCACTGATTATCAATTAAACTTGGATATTACGAATCCAGTTGCAATATGGTCGGATTTCATCAATTTCACTAACTCCCAAGTGTTCAGCCAATCATTTCTCAAGAATTTGAAATTGATCTGAGGACTTTCAATTTGACAACTCATCAATAAAATTCTTCAACTGTTTGGATCTCGAATTTGATTTGCGGAGTTTTAGTATATAAACCCTTTAATTTCCTTCATCCCTCTTGAACCATGGCTATCGGGTGTTTTAAACACTTCTGATACTATAAACCACATAAATTTTCTGTTATTTTCTTCTCTGTTACCTCTTATTCATAATGGAGTCTCAAATCTCTCATTTGTCCATGTATCATCTACCTCAATTTACTGCAAATCATCTTATCCCCCAGCCACATATAGACCCACCTGAATGCCAGGACCATCAGGACAATAATTTGAAAATGCAAGGTACAATCAAACGACGTAACAGATTGAAGCCTCACCAAACCAAAATTTTAACGCATTTCTTTCTTCGGAACCCGAGGCCAACTCCCGAACAACGCCATGAGCTCAGTAAAACCGTCGGTATGAAGCCACGCGAAATCCAAGTGTGGTTCCAAAATCATCGTGCTAAGATCAAAAAGGAGAAAGACAATCCCGACGAAGTACCTCCTTATTTACCATTGACATTCTGTGGTAATCCTGATTTACTTTCAAATTGGCAAAGTAATTATCACTCTTTAATGGGAGAATTCCTCCCAAGAGAGTTTCAACTAAAAACCAATGGAACTTCAACATCTACAGATGGTCCCAGTGCAATATCTGAAGAGCAATCCAGTGCATCTAATGCCATGGAGCCTTCGGGTATGTCACTTCTTGCCAATAATCTGCATAAGATGACTCAGACTTTGAATTATTACCCTGCCCAATCCCAGATTTCACCTGAAAATGCCTCCGAGATTTTCTCTACTTGGTCTACTCCTCCGTTTGTTAGTTATGACACCAAGGACTTAGCATTAGCTAATGGACCAGATTTTAATTCTTCACAGCCTGGAGATTCATCTCAATATAATATGATTTCAATGACATCTCCACCTACTCTAATGCCATACTATTACCATCATCCCAACCCTTCAATGACCCAATTGAGTTTTATGGGAGCATCATCACAACCTCAGTTCGGTCTCCAATTTGGTCAGAATATAGACTATCAGCCCACAGATATGAGTTCTGTTAATTACGATCAGTTAACGCCATCTCCATTTACTCCTGGATATATGCCAAACGATAGTATCATTGCAAATAACACTTATTCAATGAATCATAGCAACTATCAAATGGAACAAAATATGGCTATTTCGGATTCCTCTATATCATCAACCCATTCCGACAATTAAGCCACAAAATTAGTACAATCATCAAATCCAGATCCAATGTTTAAAATATTTTGAAAATAAAACCAAAATTTATTATGTTTTCTTGCAAATTTTACCGAATAAAATCAAATTGAGTAAATTTCAACTATGCCCCTTTCCCTTTAAAATATCTCTGCTCAGCTTTTTGGTATAGTATTTGATGCGTAAAATGATAAGATTTTCTTTATGCTATATCAATCTTCTTGCTTAATGACAACGATGAGAGTATTGCGGAGAATGAAAAGTATTCCATTAGGGAGTAGAGTTGCTTCGTATGTAAAATAATTTATTGTTTTTAAATAATTAATCATTAATTTAGAAATTAAAAATAACCATATGCACCATATCGGTAGCCAACTCAATATTTAGTACCCAAATGAAAAACTGATTAAAGTTACTAGAAGAAAAAAGAAGCAATATAAGGAATGTGGGCTAATATATTCAAAATTTATGGGATCCAGCCGTAAAATATTTTCAATATAGTAGTTACGATATTATACATTATGAGTAATCATTAAATTACAAAAAGATTGAGAAACTAGACTGAGTTGTTAGAGCTGATAGTTTTGAATAAAAAAATTTATAAAACTTAGAGTTTGGTTTGTTGTTATATGCTTAAATTGGATCGCCATATGTTGATCTCAATCACTATAATTATTCAATAAAAGTAATATAACAATAAAGGGTATATATAGTGGCTAATAGTAAAACAGAGCTTTGTTGAATATTAATATAATAACAATCGAAAAACTATTTACTTAATTAGTATTAATCCATGAATGAAAACAATCCTAATATTATTATAATTTAATTGCTCTGGAAAATGAATATAATATGGAAGTGCTCAAAATTACATTAATGGAAAATAATGAAACCCTATATACTTCATAAATAAAGATCACAGGTATTGAATACATTAAAAAATGATATGTAAATGAAGAGAAGCATGATAAAGTTATGATATTAACTCACCTCTGTAACGTAAATGTAATTGATTTCATGGTAGTAATAAAGTGTTCAAGTTAGATTTGTTGATATAATGAATTAGTTCAATTAACTTAGCCTGGTTAAGTTGATCAAAGGACTTATTGAAAATATATTGGCTTGAACAATTCCTAGCATGCCCTAAGTTCTAAGACTGACCTATTTTAAACCTTTGATTATCCAATTTACACCATTTGTATAACAATTTGAATTAATCACCATCAACAATTTGAATGAAATCTTCAAAGCTTCAAAACATCTCCATCTCATATTAAAATTCATATTTTGCCTATAATTAATAGTAAATAAATAGGACAGTTTTATATAGTTGAAGCAATAAAATATGAGTTCTAATTCCATTACAATATTTAATATCATGAAAAATACAAATTGCATTTTTGATTCTAACATCCAGAAATTATTAAATGCCCAATATATTAGTACTAAAGAATAAGTAAAAATAATATTGTTTTTAAAAGCTAAAAACTCAATAATTTGATTATTACTGTATAGTTATAGTTGCTAACAGATATTCTGATTACTACAATATTCGCCGTCACATAATATTAAATTGATTCACAAATTCTTTTTTAACCTGATGAAATATCTTATTTACATTGAATATTGTACTTATACTTTGAATTTTAGTCATATTGAATCAATGCAATTATGTAATTTTTACTCTTATAATTCATTTGTAAGTTAATGTAACATTCATTTTATAAAGTTACTTATTGATGATATATTAATCATAACCAAACATATAGATACTGATATATCGATCAATATGAAAATGAAATTGATATAAAGATAATTTTTAAATATTATAATCTTTTTTTCAATTATTACTTATTCAATACTTCTAAATTTTAAATTAGATACTTTTACAATTAATTTAAAATATATTAATTTAAAAATTAAATTAGATTAATTTCATTTTAAATATTTCTCTGATTATACTTAATTTATTTTCAAAAATTAAATTTTCTATATATAATTTAGATACATCAATTAAAAATTATTTGATAAGTAATAATATGTTAATATATTATATCTTCTTTTTTTTCTGACATTTAGTCAATAACTTTACTATGGATTTATTAAACTTAATATTTAGAAATCTTAAAATATTAAAAGATTTATAAGCCATAATATGTATGAATTTTTTCCTTGATAATTAATATATCAATATACTGAGTATATTTGGATTATAATCTCAAATCGTAAACATTCTAAATTTGACCAAAAACAGCCTCTTTTTGGAATCAACATGAAAAATTAATTCATTAGTTTAAATAATGGTATTGCAGGTCTTCTTGCTAGAAGACTTGCAATAAAGATCACGTAGATTCCATTAAACGGGCCAAGGTCGACTAGCGAGATGCTTAAAAGGGTTTTATTAAAATATCAAGGTGTAGAGCTTGGCCCTGATCAAGATGATCCCCGAGCGAATAGGTGCCCAGTGACTAAAGTGTGGTTAGTTCTTTGCCAATGTGTTGAAACTATAATTACAGTTATAGCCTGGAATTTTCTTTTGTGCAAGATTGTGTCTGGTAATTGTGAGTGGCGTATATTAGTGATCATGACGGACGGTTAAAGTTGAATAGCGAGCAGATCTCGCGATCCGCAGCAATATATATTTATCGATTACGTTATTCGGCTTAACTCATCACAGCCATGCTATATTGTATTCAGTTATAGATAATTCAGATATCCTATCTCAAAGATACTCGGAAATATTACATAGTATTAATATTTATGAAGCAATTCATTTCAAACTTTTATTTCTAGTATTTAAGTTGAGGAAAAATTAATTTAAATTAATCTGTATTAATAAAATTTTTATACTTAATAATTTAATCTTTATATAGAACTTTGAGAGACAAAATTAAAATTCAAAGATAATGTTTCAAAAAATTTATTCAAAATAAACTTGATGTCAATACTATATACGTTATATCAAATAATAGTTAATTTTGCTGGCTTTATATTTTAATTAATATGATATTATGATCAATTATATATAAAACTTATATTTTTGATATGTTTTATGGAAATAAGATTTTTTTTTCTATATAAAATTAATGATCAATTTGAATTTTATTTGTATATATTAGTTGTTTCATAGATTTAAATGAAATTATTCTATGCTTATGTTATTATTCAATAATATAATATTTATATTTCATTTTGGAAATTATTTAATTATATCCAAAATATTAAGCTCAAGAACTTTTTAATATTGAAATAAACAATTTATATAAAAGAGAATATTAAATTAAAATTAAAATCGTAATAGAATTATAAAATATAAATATAATTAATAATATATAATTATATTGAGAAATAATAAAAAACTAATATACTTATTTATTATTAATAATAA
>JNEM01010962.1:0-11849 GCA_000697335.1 Conidiobolus incongruus B7586 | reverse complement strand
TTTATTATTTATATTTAAAAACTTAAAATATTAATATTAAATAATATTTATATAAATTTTATATAGTTTGAAGATTTAAAAAATAATAGCCAAATTAATTCACATATATTAATATATTATAAAAATATATATATTATATCAATATTATTAATTATTTATATTATATATATATATATATAATCCTGAAATATTTTTTGACTTAATTATATAACAGACAAAATAATTCAAATTTAATTTTTTAGTTATTTTAAAAATTAATATATCTTAAGATTATAATATATTATAATTTTTATATAATATTGGGTAATTATTTTATATTCATAAAATATTAATTTAAATATAAATAAGATTATAATAAGTCTAAACTTGAATATTAATTAATATAATGTTATATTGCTAAATACCAAAAATATAAAGAATAAATAACTAAGGCAAATAAATTATTGATAAACAGTGATAATACTAGTCTGTAGGTTTTATTAGGAGGATGAAAAAATTTTGTAATGCTGTGAGAGATCTGTTGACCTTCATTTTTTAGTCTTATGAAATTGGTTCTTTTACAGCCCAACTATTGGTTAAACATAATGTTCAGAGATATGATAGATATTACTAGTGAATGAGACTTTTAGAATAGGGTGATTTGCCTTTTGTGGTAGTATCTCCATTATGAAATAGTTGGCAAGGCAAAGATGCTCATGCAGATTAGCATCTAAATAGCAACGATATATTTAAGCTAATAGAATTCGAAAGACTCTAAATCAAGTCCAGATTATGGTTTGATACACCATTTTTCAGAAAGTCAGGATATTTTAGCCGATAATTATGTAATTAACTTTGAGCATAATATTATATATATAATTTTTGAGAGTTTTTAAATATTTTTTTTGATTCAAGTTTGGATGATAATTCAAAATTTTCCGAAAAGTATAAAGTTAATTCATAATATTTGATGAGAAAAGTTCACACTATTATCACATAGATATATATTCATCTCAATATTTTGGATTGAATTAAAACTAGATAAAAATTAATAAAATAACTAAGGATAGAGCTATTTACTAATAATTATATATTTAATGTAAATGGAAAATCTAATTCCATTATTAAAAATTATAAAAATAATAGAGTTGCTTAATCACAGAGTTTGAAAAATTTTATCAATTAAATTGTGGTTTTATGAAATATTCATAATATGTAATATAATAATTTATTATTATATAAATTTTCTTCATTGGGTTTCATTCAAAATTGATATTTCGAGTAATTGTAATTTCATATAATTAAAAATATTATATGGCAATTTCTCTATGGGTATTGTGGATGGTGTAATGTGAGGGGCAATAGCTGTTGTTGTTATCTAATAGTAGGTGAATATATTTGAGGATTTATTGGATGAAGTGCCGTTTGGAGTAATGCTTGGTTAAGCATTAAAAGGAATTGGATTTAGTTATTAAGACTGATCCTTATATAGGGAAGCTGTTAGGGATTGGTAGTGTTTCAATGTGTAAAGGTTACTTGCAATATTACAACATTTTTGCAAGTAATGGTCAATTTAGGTAAAGGTTCCTTATAGAATAGAAACCCGAGGTTAAAAATGGTGTCAAGGGTAGCACTTTGGGGTCTCACATTATTTGTAAAATTTTCGTTATAGCAAAAACAATTTTTAAAACAAATGCACATAATTTACATACAAATTTATTAGTATTAAATGAAAGATGTACAATTTTTATTTGAAATATATGTATAAAGTGTTAGAATATTGAAATTTGATATATCGAAATTGTCAGCATATACTAAACATGTTTGATTTATCTTAAAATTTTGAAACCCTATTATTCATTATTCATTTATTTTAATGAATAAAATTGACTAATCCAAGAAGTGTGTTATTGAATTGTAATTAGCATCCAACTTGAATTATATTATGATTAAGCGTATTAATGGCTTTGAAACTAGATATATTTCATAATTATTGATTATCATATTTTATAAAGATCTGTGTTTTTTAAAATTTTGAATAATATCATATGGTAAATTCATTGATATTAAATTCGATATCAAATATTATTTAGTTATTGTGAAGGTGTTTAAAAAATAATATTTTAATTATACTATACTATATTATATTATATTAAATATTTGTGAATAAAGAAAAACTGTAAAATTAAAGCTTGTAACCCAAAATGTATTAATGGTGATTTAATGATTGAATTAATGGGTAATATTATTAAGTTAATATATTGTCACGGGCCGGAGGACCCGTTCGTCCTTAACAATTCAATTTATTCGAGAGCCCCGTCACAGATCAACCTGCAACGTAACCACAAAATACACCCGAGAAATGCAATCAATCGTTCCATCCGACATGCGGCTCTTACGCTGGGAGAACACGTCAAAAGAACTATAAAATACCGACTACTACCAAGTTGTCACGTCAGTCCAGTTCCTTAAGTAAAGCCCAATAATCCGGGTTAAACAAAAATTATCCGTTTTATATCACCAAATAGGAGCCGTCCCGGAAGACGATTATATACTTAAAAGTCATTGGACACTTGACTTCCTAGCCAGTTTAAAAATAAATAATTACATTGAAGAAAAAAATGTTAATTAAAAAAGATGATATAGAAATTAAACTCTTGTACGCTCCCAGGTGGGCTTGAACCACCAACCTCCCGATTAACAGTCGGACGCGCTAGCCAATTGCGCCATGGAAGCTATTTTAGGTTTGATGATAAATGAATATATTGACGAAAAGTTCAAATATACAATACAACCACTATTAACTACCAACTCCTATATACATTCCTTTTTCAAAATTCTTATTTTTAATATTTTTTGTCAAAAATCTTTTTATTTTCAGATATACCCTAAGTCCAAATAAACTTTCAAATTTTTTTAAACTATTCTTAATCAAATCCCATAACAACTAAACTGACAAAATGATTGGATATAATTATTTTAACTTTCAAGTCCAAAACTAAATTATTTTTACACTTATATTAATAATCAGTACAATAAGTATTGTATTAAATTATAATCTAATAATCGTTAAATACTTATAAATTATTATACATCATAATTATTATAAATTACCATGTCACAATATTATGAATTATACCGTAGTAGTACTTTGGGTTTAGCTTTAACCGATTCTTTGGATGAATTGATTCAATCTGGTCAAATCAACCCTCAACTCGCTATGAGAGTTTTAATGCAGGTAGTTTTTTTTTCATTTATTTCTCTTTGTAACCTTTTATTCAATACTTTTCTTAGTTTGATAAGAGTATGACAGAAGGTTTAGCTTCCCAAGTGAGAGCAAGAGCCACTTTCAAGGTAAATTAATTATTATTTAAAATCATTTCAAATATTTATAAATTATTAAGGGGCATTTACAAACTTATCGATTCTGTGACGATGTATGGACATTTATTATAGAGAATCCCTCATTTCGATTTGAACAAGATGTGGTACTCGTGGATAAAGTGAAAGTGGTTGCCTGTAACGCTAAAAAACCTGGTGAAATTTAAATTGAAGTTAGCAGTTGTATTGATAACTTTATGATCTTGATTAATATTCAATTGGATCATTGGCTTACCCTCTTTTTTCTTTTTTCAGTGTAATTATATCATTATCCTTTAAAATTTTAATAATAATATTTAACAATGTTGTTATTATATTGAATTATATTTTCCAATTTATTTATATTTTGATACACCTACCTTTAATATTTATATTTACTATATTATGTATGTTTATCACCTATGCTATATCGTTATCACACTTTCATTTAATAATTCAGCATATACAATTTTAATTTCTATTATAATCAATAAAAAATTATATGCCTATCCAATAAAATATTATTGAATTTTTAATTATTAAAATTAGTGTTATCATAAAAAGTAATACTCCACTTCAGCTGTATAATCTTTAACAATCGAATCTAAATTAATAATTTATTAAATAATCTGAGTCATTTTCTTGCAATACTTGGTTAACTAGAAGGTTTTGTCACTTTAGATTCTAATTCAGATGTATCAAAAGGACAGTCAATATCGATTGAACCACTGAACTGGGGACGTAATCCTAAAAACGAAATAGAGGGAACATCAACTCGTGTTGTATAATCCACTTTAATCTTAGTCTTATCCATACAACTCTTGAACAAATACGCTAAGCCTTGATGATTTTTATCACCACGATCAGTAAAGTTAGCACTAATCTTAGTTTGAATTGTAAAATTCGTGTGACTTTTAGCAGGGAATTTAATAGGAGCATTAATCCATCCATTTCCAATTTTTAAATCTGCTGTATTTCCAGGTCTTAAAAATAGATCCATATCTAGATTCTGAACATTAATAGGAACATAGTTAGGATTATAGAATTCAAGATGAACTGGGAAAATCACTGAGGCAGATTCCTTGGTAATCACTTCATCCTTTTTGTCTTGCGTTCCAGCATTGATAAATCTGACTTGAGGCATACGAGGCCATAGGAAAAATGCGCTCGTTCCAATACCCACAGCGATTAAGAGTAGTGATATTAAACATGTCCAGAGAGGGATAAAACAGCAAGTGCAGCGTTTTCTTGTTGTTTTGGGAACTGAAAAGTCGGGATCCTCATCCCTAATACTTTGGAAACCTTGTGAACGATCAAATGGAGATCTTCCAGTCATTATCTTAATAAATATTTAATATCAACTCAGCAAAAAATATAATGATTGACCAAGTTATTTAGTTTTAACTGTTAGGACTTATTTTATATAAACAATAATTTTTAGTATTGGATTACAAAACAGTTTGCGAAGAAGCTCACAGGATATTTTATATATCAATCCTTCATTATAAATAGCTGTACAATTTATATTAAGGAGTATTAGATTTAATATATCTTATTTCAGGGTGTTTCAACTTATTTTAAAACAATATTTATCCTTTTTTTGTCTGATTTGATGAATGTCTGTTATCCATTAATCCAATTAGAAATAAAATTCTTTCGAATTTACATTAGTATAGCCAATTAAATGATTTCATAAACACAATTAATATATATATATATATATTTGAAAGCTCAAGATTTTGTTGAAACTTCAGCTGTAGTTATCTAGTTCAAAATAATGGATTTTAATAATATTAATTTATTATCCTTAAATACTGATTACATATTATTATTCAATATATAATTCCATATTCAGGAATACGTCTTCAAGACTATTTAAAAAAAATAAAAAATTATATGATTGATACAATTTTATATTTTATATTGACCACTTTGCCACAAATTATAATTCGGTAAAATTCCAGTCATAATTTAATATAACAAAGAAAATGGATTAAAATTCAAAATTTAATGAATGATTTGTAGATTCAATTCAGATTAGAGTGAAAAATTATAGATAAAATATCGTTTGACTATATTCATTGTTCTAAATGTGATGGATTAGAAGTTATATAATTAAAACATGGCTGATGAAAAATGAGTTTTTAACACATTAATACTACAACTAAATATACACTTGTTTGTGCTATATTTTATGTCAATAATCAAACTCTGATACAATGCCCATTTTTCTGTGAGACGATTTTTTATATCAGCTTTTTGCCAAAATACTTACCACTAGTAAATTAATTATATCTAAAAATTATTTAAGTTTGATATTATCGTTGAATAATTTATTACGCAGTAGATAATCTAGTAACTCATACACTAAATATTTCGAAATTCATTATTGTTATAACAATTAATGATTGTTATAAAAATTAATCATAATTATAGTTGATTAAATTTATTTGAATTAAAAAATGAATCGAAATCAATTCAAAAGCTTGGTTAAATTAGATAAAAATTATATTTACTAATCATAATTAAAGTATAGATTATTTATAAATGGACTTTATATATTATAAAAATTTATCTGAAAATAATTTAATAAGAAATTAGTTTAGTATATTTAAATTGGCTACGATATTAATCAATTAACCAAGTTACCCTTAATTTGAGATCAATTAATTTTTATTATTGTTTCAGATGGTAAATAAAGTGTATTGTAAATTTTAGGACAAAATAAATTAATTTCAATTTGAAGCCTAATAGGAGTAATAAATTGACTTTAAAACATATATATATTTATCTTTGGTTAAATTCTTTTTAATGATTTCAAATACTTAAATTTATATAAAAATTTAGATATATCCTAAAACTATTATTAAAATCTCATCACTTGACTAATTATAATAATTTTTTATTTTGCCTCAACGTTATTTATAATAACATATTAATTTGTATTGTAATATATAAGTTTAATTCAAATTCAAAAACAAATTTAATTCAAATTATCAATGTTTTTGAAACATTATACCTCAAATATATATATTGTTGAATATATGTGTCAGAAGAGAAGTCATGTTCTAGTTAATAGATGATGCTTTGATTAGCTATAACTAGTATTTTAGTTGCATTTCTCACAATATAAATACATGTTGTTTTTTGATAATAAATCTCTCTCTCTTAGCTTGATACTATTTTTGGCACTGCCTTATCAAAATAAATCTAACACAAGCCTCTTATTTTGATTTGAAAGAATGACTTCCAATAATAATAACTTAGATACAACTTTTCACCATCCTAAAACCTATGGAACTGTAAACAATGGAGTTTTACAACATATATATATTATAAACCAATTTACTATTAAACTGCCAATGATGTAAAAACACAATTATATTTACCCTTTGGTAATGAATAAGTAAATTAGATATCATTATATTTGTCGACTTGAATCGAGCATATATATAATGTGGTTCTACCAATTGCTATTAGAACATTAATAATAGATAAGGAAGCAGCTTTTTTATGGCTTTTTTGGTAGTTTTGGTTATGGTGATTTATTGGGGTTTGTTAAGGGTTAAATGCACCTCACAGAAGACTAGAGGTGATGATGATAATATATCTAATATAGACCAACTGTTGGCTGTAGGCAGTGTAAAGAAATATATTTGGTTGCTAGAAGAATCAGACCTTAAAGTGGTGTGATAGGTCTTTTAGAGCTAAGACGCCATAAGGTAATAGATCACAAGAAAAGTTGGTCAGGCGGGTTACCATATATGTAACCACATTAATATCCTTTTATATAATGATTATCCATTTTTTTATAATCATTCTGTTAACAATAGTGTTTAGCTGAAATATGTTTATATTGAATTTAATGGCTATAAAAATATCAGTGATTTTGTTTTCAATAAATATTTAACCAAATAAAATGTATAGGAGTATTGCATAAAATAATTTATTATTCTCAAAAGTTTTAACAAAAACTGTAAATCATAAAATAAATTACAGATTAGAAATTAATATTATATAATTTGTATCATTTTACTTATATTGGAATTTTTTAACTGATTTAATTTCAATTTCAATCAATATTATATTAACTTTAAAATATCCATTCTACACCTAGGATCTCTCATTAAAAATTTAATTTATTCTTGATATATTTTAAAATCATTATATATATATATTGCTAAATACACAATATCAAAATATTTCATAATATAGCTAAACTACAATATTCAAACTAATTACAATTATATGCATAATGAAAATTAAATATTAACATTTCTAATCAAAATTTTAACATGACCTAAAATAAAAATAATTTATATATTATTATTTCATTATAATAATTAATTGTATATCAAAATATAATAATATATCGTTATCTAATTAAACAAGGATCGTTTATAAAATTACTTTATTTCCATAATGATATTTAAAATAAATGCAATAATTATGTAATCAAAATAATTCTAAATTCTTTTTTAATTATAAATACTAAAGAATTAATTGATAATAATTAGTATTCAAACTGTTGTATTTCAAAATTAATCATCTCTTCCAGTTTGATAGCTAAACCAATATTATTTCTATTTTAAGCTGACTTTGTCAGTCTATAATTGAAGGATACTCTTTGTTCTCTTTATTTTCTTTATTGGATTTTATCCAAATCCCATATCATTCATTGATTCAATTATTTAAACCTACAGTCCCGATACGTTAAAGAGCAGGATTAATAAATAATTTACTAAATCATATTTTGAGTACTTTTCTAACTACGATCTTTATTTATAAAACTTAATATAAAACACAACATTAATTGGTGGAGAATCCGGGTAACCGTTAGATTTTGTGAAAGAATATTGATTTAGACATCACAATTACATTAATTTTAGTGACAATACAAAAGTATTACAACTTATACATCTCATTATATTATTATTATTACATTTAAAAAAAAAGAGAAAACAATTTTAAAAAAAAATATAAATAATTATGGCCGAAAAAAATCAAAAAGAATTCGAATCAAGACCATCCTCATCTGATACACAGATTACTAGTTTTGCTGGATTAGAGACTTTGAATGTTACCATGGAATCGATATTACAGGCAATTAATGGTCTATCTGAAGGAGTACAGATTTTAGTTGATCGAGCAAATAAAGAAGATGAAGAAGAAAAACGCAAAGAACGAATTAGAGAAGAAGGATCAGCTCATTCACAAGAAGTACGTTCAGGAGATTCGGGAAAGTCAAGAGAATCGAACATTTTCGAAGATAAACCTATTTCAGAAGGTAACCCTTCTGAATATCGATTTTATAAATCATTCTATGACAAAATGCAAGATGGCAAAACTATTGGAAATTATGAAAAACCTAAAAAGAGAGATTATCCAAATTTCAAAAGCGGTGACAATTGTAGACTTTACATTGAGAAGATTAAGACTATTGCACAAATGAATCAAGATAATTTTGAAAGAACAGTCCAAGGTCTTAGATTAGTTGCAACTGACAATTTTGAGACATGGATCTGGTCACCTGATGTAATGGAAATCGAAACATGGAAAGTATTTGAACAAGAATTTATTAAACGATTCAGGTTCAACAACCAGAGAAATCTGAGTTCCAACATAGATGAATTAAAGATGAACCCGAATGAATCTGCGAGTGACTTTGTAGATAGAATGGTTGCAAGATTTAGAGACCCTGATAACCTAAATATTATCGATGTTCGTATGGTTATTCTGAAGGGGCTAAAGAAAGATATACGTTTATTTCTGAACCATTTCCATGAAAGTATTGTAGATTGGTCATTAGAAGAACTAAAGCAGAAAATTTACAAAGCAGAGAAAATTTTGACTGAACAAAAATGGGCGTGGCTTGCTGAAGGAAGAGATTTAAAGGATTTGAATGCTGAAGAAAAGAACAACTTGAGTAATTATAAAAGTAATACAAATCAAGTAACAGTTACCAGACACAATTATAGTAACACAACTAATTACAACAGACGTAATGGTATTAAGCCAGGATGTAATAATTGTGGTCAACTAGGTCATATATATCGTGACTGTACAATGGTTAAAGATTCTCAGGCGGCAATGGTACAAGTAGACCACAGTTATGACCAACAATTAAATATGGTAGATGGCCAAGAGATAGAACCATTTTTAGTTGATGATGATGAGATTAATTCTGATCAATGTCAAATGTCAGCAATGGTTTCAGTTAGAAATGAGACAGATCCCGAAGAATCTGACAGTTCTGAATATGACACTAGTGGTTCAGATTCTGACGACGAAGACGAAATGGATCCTAAATATGAACAGGAAACATTAGAGGAAATGCGCAAAATACTAGGGCGGATTGAACAAGCTCTGATGGCTAGACCTAAGAAAGAAGTTACTAACAAAGAAAAAAGAAAAAATGAAAAACAACCATATCAATTAGAGAAACCTGATGGATCTTCTGGTGTAATTAATTTTCCAAAGACACGAACAGCAACTACGAATCAAAACACAACCAACCAACAATTGATTCCTCTTAGCGACTTAAATAATAAGTCAATGTCTGCAATTAATCCAGAAGCTATACCATTGGTTACTTCAAATATATTGAACCTTAAAGAGATTGATAAAGAAATTGAAGAACAAGCAAAGGAAATTCCGAGAAATATTTCAATATCTCGAGAAGATTATAATAGATTTTTGGACTTACAAGCAGAAAAATTAGTGAAAGAAGCCAAAAAGAAAACTCAAAAGAAACGGAAAACACAAAGGAAGCCAAATCTAACTGAGGGTGAAGCTACGGAAGTCCTTAAAGATATGTTGAATTTGAAATATAATATTCCCTTAATACAATTGATGGAATTGTCACCAAGAATTCGTACTGGCTTATTTAAATTAGCGAATCAACGACAAGAAATAACCGAAGAACGAGTTGAACAAATAGCAGCTATGGCGCTTCAAGAAGAATGTAAACCACCAGAAATTCGATTCGCTAAGAAAGATTCAAAAGCAATCATTCCGAGATTCAATTTTAAAAATGACGCCGGGATGGATCTCACAGCAATAGAAGATGTCCCAATACCAGCACATTCAAGAGCCGTAATTAGGACAGGATTAGTGGCTATACCTCCAGAAGGTACCTATTTAAGAATTGCTCCACGATCAGGACTAGCAAGTAAGAGAGCTCTTGATGTTGGCGGAGGAGTAATTGATCCAAACTTCACTGGCGAGATCAAAATAATTCTCATCAACAATTCTAACAAACCTCATCTAGTTTTAGAAGGTGAGAAAGTTGCACAATTGATATGTGAAAAATTTGAACAACCCAAAATTATTGAAATTCCTTTATCCATGATCCCAGTTACAGAAAGGCAGGATCAAGGTCTAGGCTCTACAAATTATGTTCCTCCTTGGTCTGGTGAACCTAGAGGTTGCCCTTTAATTTATTGTTACATAAATGGAATAAAGGTTACAGCCTTCATTGATTCTGGTAGCGAATCCAATATAATGCATAGTCAGGTTGTAGAGGCAGTGAATTTACAGGAACGAGTAATTCCATCTAGTATACGATTGACAGTTGTAGGCGCCACTACAAAGACAACAGGGGAGATAAGAGACGTTGATATCCAAGTAGGAGAAATCATTATAAAAGATAAATTCTTAGTGATGGATAACCCTAATTTACCTATTATTCTTGGTCGTAATTGGTTAGATAAAACATATGCTACAGTCAATTATCCTTTCCAAATGATGAAGATAAAACAAGGTGATAAGGAAGAAACTATAGAAACAATGACTAAGAATCCACTTAGAAAAAAAAATTTAAACACCCCACAATTCAACGACTTGAGTCAGCTGCTTTAACTGAAATTGCTCCTCAAATCGATAACAAAGTAGATTTAATTAATATCGGAACTCTTATTGATAAAGAATCCATTATTAACCTTTTGACAAAATTCCCAAATATACTGTGTACAGACCTTAAGAAAGTAAGGAAAACAACAGCAATCACTCATCGAATCGAGTTGATCGATAAAAACATAACCCCTATCAAACAGAAAATAGGACGGCTTCCACAAGCAAAATTGAAATGGCTAGATGAAGAATTACAATCTATGCTAGATAACGGTATTATTCAAGAGTCAGATTCGCCATGGACATTCCGAATTATATTAGTTCCTAAAAAGGATGGAAAAATACGACTATGTATTGATTATAGAGAATTAAATAATCTTACTATCAAGAATGCTTTTCCTTTACCTAAAATCGATGAATTGCTTGATTCCTTAAATGGGGCTACTATTTTTACTACATTAGATTTATTCTCAGGTTATTGGCAAGTACCAATGGATACAGAGTCAATTCCATTAACAGGATTTAGTTCACGTACTAATCATTTCGCTTTTAAAGTCATGCCTTTCGGTTTATCGAACGCACCAGCAACATTTCAGTCCATGATGAATAATATAATGAAGGAATTTTTATATGATTTCGTTCTAGTTTACTTAGACGAT
>JNEM01010961.1:0-29670 GCA_000697335.1 Conidiobolus incongruus B7586 | reverse complement strand
TCATACTTGAATTTCAGAGTACGATCAGCCATACCACATAAAGTTGGTGAGGGGCCAATTTCAATCAAACGTTCAACACCAAAGTTCTTGAACAATTGATCTTGGGTTTCAATCCAGCGGACAGGCGAAGCGAATTGGTAAGTGAGAAGTTCGACAAGAGCGATGTAACCAAGTTTCTGGAGATGAGCGGGAGTGTCTTGGTAATCTTCGTCCCAAGTCTTAAGGACCTTAGCGATCTTAGGACTGTTGGAGACCTTGTGAATTAATTCGAAGTATTCCTTAGTAACTTGGAAGGGCTCAGCAACCAAGTTGGGAATATATTTGCCAGCTAATTGTTGACATCAATGTTAGTAGGATTAAGTTCTGATGATGTAATTACGGAAAGGGACAACGCCACTGAGCAAGAAACGGGAGTGGAAAGGAACATCAATACCAGGTAAGGGAATGGAGCGTAGCCACGTTCGAGGGTAATGTAACCGTCTTGGCCTTCTTTTCGAGGGATTTTTCTAAGCAGGTGTGGATAATTTGGATAGATGTTGCTTTAATCGTCCAGAGACATGGTCTTCATCAACTTGGCTAAGTCAATATTGGCAGATTTCAAATAGTTCAAAACATTGGCTAATACATCTAAGCAGGTCAAGCTACCAGAAACGACATATTGCCAGTTTTCAACATTGAAGTTGACAATTTCCAAGAGACTTTGGGTTTCGTGAGCGATGGAATCGACCAAGTACTTCAAGTAAGTTTCAGTCAAAGACTTGCTTATACGGCTAGGGTTGACAGCAACCATACCATAGTCAGATCTACCTTGTTCATCACGCTCGACAGCAGATTGCATAGTCATACCACGGTAGAAGACTAAGTCGACCAAACTTTCGATGGGCAAGACATTACCAATGGAGGCCAAAGTAGCATATTCACCCAGAGAATGACCAGCGTATGGAGCATTTTGCTGAATGAGTCCCTTGGATAACATATCTTCAAAAGCAGCCTTTTCAACCAAAGTCAAAGCAGGTTGAGTGAATTGAGTGGCAGAAAGTAAACCATTAGGAGATTTGAAGGTGTAGAAGTTGGATTTTTCATTGATATCAGGGAAGAGGGGAAGAGTTTGAATTTGACCTTCGGCGTTGACGGTATCGTAAGTCATGGCCATGTAGTTTTGACGGATGGCTTTACCCTGAGCACCACCGAAGTAAATGGTCTTTTCCTTAGGATTGTTGCGAACAATATCTAAGATGGAGAAACCATAGTTCTTGAGGAAGTGCTTATCGGCAGCATCCCAAATGGCTTTAGCTACTGGAGAAGAGTTATATAAGGCCATACCCATACCAGGTTCTTGAGAACCTTGACCGGTGAAGACGTAGGCGGTAGTGGGTTGTTCAACTTCTGCGGTACCTTCTAAGACTTTAACGCCGTTTTGGTTGAAGGTCTCAACCTTGATGATACGTCTGCCATGCTGCATACCGACATGGAAGAGTTTAGTCTCTAATTGATCAGAAGGTAAGACCATGTTCAAGAAGGAAACATCGTAGCTAATAACTCTCAATGGCTTGTTCTCAGCAGCAAAAGTTTCAATGAATTTACGAGTGGCAGCACTAGTCCACATACCATGAGTAATTGTACCAGGTAACTCAGCAAGATCAGCAATGTAAGGATTGACGTGGATAGGATTATAATCGGTAGAGATTTCAGCATAACTGGCATTGCTGTTTGGAGCACGGATAGAAGCAGAGAATTCAGGCCAGTGGGCATGACGGAATAACCTCCATTTTCAAAGTATTGGGCTTGTTCGATAGATTGACCATAGCGTTTCAAGTAATCCAAAACGGGGTTACCATGAGAGTCAAAAGCTTCAAAATTGACAGAAGCAACAGTAACGAATTCTTTAGTAGAAACTTGCATGGTAACTTGACCTTGAGTATGGATATGGGAGAAGACATCTTGAGACTTGAAGCGAGCAATAGTGTTAAGTCTGAAGATCAAATGATTACCCACAGAGGGTTGGAGTTCGGAGTGATCCCAGCTGAACCAAGGCTTGCTCTTCAAGACAGCAATACTTTGAGTGGAGTCAAGTGTGAGTTTAACAGGGGTTTCTTCAACAACTTGGAAAGTATGTTCAAAGTCATTGAACTTTCCACGATACAAGAATTGACTGTTGATTTCCATGACATCAACCCCATCACGTTGGATAACGCTGCGAACCTTGACGAGCTTACCAGAGGGAGTGTTAGTCAAAGCAAGGATCTTAGCAACACAGTCAACAACATCGCCACTTTGGAGGGGGCGAACGTTATCGAACATACGGAAACCGTTAGATAAATGGACTAATTTGAGCAAATCACCATCAATTTCCTTGGGGAAAATGGTCTTAATGATAGCCAACCAGCCTAAGCGGATAGCGTAATCAAGAGGAGCATTGAGAGCATCTTGATCGTGGTCAACGTATAATTCAGCAAGATTTCCAACGACTTGACAGAATTTAGTGATGTCTCCACGCTTGACTTCTTGACTGCGAATGACGAATTCAGCTTCTGGAGAAGCAGTAAGATCCTTGGGTAATTCATCACCAAACCAGAGTTTGCCGTAGAATTCTTTGATCTTATCATTACGTTGATCCATAATCTCTTGAATACTAGCGTAACCGTGTTCGGGTTGATATTTGAAGGTGAAAGTTAAAGGAACGGATTTTCCTTGTAAGTGTTCGAACAAAGTGAATTCAATAGTTTCACCATCTTGAGTAGCAACTTCAAGGGCAGGAAGAGATTCAGCACCGTGAATATCGTGAATGGCCAAAGAAGAGAAAGTGAAATCAGGATGAGATTTGATAAATACTCTTTGAGAAGGTCTAGGACGGAAGACACGAGGCATGGGATTATCGAAGTATCTCTTGCCGCGAACAAAGGCGGAAGAGGTCAAGAAAGCGTGTAACCAGCTTTCTTTAGGACCAGCAAGGAAGTGAAGCCACTCTTGGACATCGGGTAAGGAGCTGGCCTGAGATTCAGTATCATAAACTTCAGTACCAGGTTGGCTCAAGCTACCACGACTGATGATACCCTTAGGAATTTCTTCAGGGTATTGAACCTTGGGACCACCCAAGTATTCAACAGTAGGAACTTGAGCTAAATCTCCTTGGTAGTAACGCTTCAAGAGTTCGTCAATTTGTCCAAGATGGATTTCATCGAGAATTTCCTTGACAGGTTGGTTGATCTTCTTGGCGTGCTTAGCGGCAACAGGACCGTGAAGGATACAAACTCTTTGGACATCTTGATCGGGGACAGCATCAAGATCTTCAGATTGCCACAAACTGTCCTTCTTGAACCAGAATTCGAAGTTTTCATTGAAAACTGGAATGAAGGGAACGGGCTTCTGATCGCGACGGAGACATTGACTAATGAAATATTGGACATCTTCAGAGGTGAGTAATTGAGTGGAAGCTTCAGGGTAGTTTTCTAAGAATTTAGGAACAAATTCAAGAGGTTGGTCAAGGAGAGAGTAATGGGGAATCTTGGATTCTACGGGAGCAGAGATGAAACGTTCTTCGATACGACGCAAGAAGTCACCAACGAAGCGACGGAGAGTGATATCGATCCAACGACCTTGGTGCTTGATGTATAATAATTCAACAGCACGATTGGCAACTTCAGCATAGGTCATGTCTTCAAGATCGACAGCAGTACCATCAGCCTTCTTACCAAACCAGACTTTTTGGAAATCAGCATTAAGACGCTTAATGATATAATCTTTCTTAGATGCCAAGATAGCAGGACGCTTTTCACGAGGCAAATTGAAGATGGTATCATCCAATTCCTTCCAAAGCTTGACACCGCGAGTGGCAATCTTGTGGATGGGTTCACCCAATTCAGATTTGACGGTCAAAACACCACCAGCTTCCTTAGTATAGGTTAATTCCCAGTCTTGGTCTTCAATTCCAGGAGCATCAATGATAGCTTGCTTGACATCATCATGAGCTCTACCTTCTTTGGCAATCATGACTCTAGAGCCAAATAAGACACCATCGAAAGGCATGGGAGGATAGTCAAATTTAAGAGACCAATCACCAGTGATGTAGGGAAGAGTGTCTTCAGCGCTACCTAAACCAGAACCAGCAACCAAGATAATATTCTTTTGGGCACGAATTTGACCATAAGTTTCCAAAATAGGTTGATGCATATCTTCGAAACTGTGGTGACCACCAGCACGACCACCAGTCCATTGAAGCATGATGGGCATGTCAGGGTTGTTGGCAGCGATGGCAACAACTTGACGGATGGTTGAAACTGAACCAGGCTTAAATGCAAGGTGCTTAATACCGGCAGCGCGGAATTGAGATACAATATCGGCGGCAACGTCAGGAGAAGGAACACCGGCACCAATACAGACACCTTCCATAGGGAAGCCTTCCTTACGCATTTGCTGAATGAGAGGGAATTGCATATTCCAAAGAAAAGCGTTAAGGAACAAACAGTTCATAGAAATACCCAAACCAGCGGGAACGTTGTCCATAATCATTTGAACCTTATCGCGAATCATCTTTTCAGCAAAGTGACCACCACCAGCAAGTTCAACGTGATAGCCAGCGTTCATGACGGCGCTGACAAACTCACCAGAAACGGTAGAGGGAGTCATACCAGCAACCATCAAAGGAGGCTTACCAAGAAGACGAGTCATAGGAGTGTCAACAAAAATGCGACCATCCTTAGCAGTCTTAACTAACTTGGGACGATATTCTTCAGCCCAGTTAGCGGAATAGCGAACAGCAGAGATGTCAGAATCGAATAAATCGGCCTTGTAAGAGAGCTGTTTGTTGGGACCAGTCAAGGAGCCAGCAATAATAACTTGAACACCAGTACCTTGCTTATTGCGGAAAGTCAGGCCACCGATACCAGAAGCACCGCCGGGACCAAAGTCAATAATGTGAGTAAGACCTTGAACATTAGTAGCCTTAGCCCAGTCAATGGGTTGGGTACAGATCATCTCAACCAAATCTTCAACAACTCTATCAGATTGTTGCAAATTCTTACCGTCGAAAGTGCTATAAACGGGGATCTTGATTTCAGCAGCAGGGAACTCAATGCCAAAATCTTTAACATCTTGAAAAATGACAGCGTTGGCATTCTTGAGGTATTCAGAGTGGTAAGGATGAGTGATGGGAATAAATTTGGTGGAAAATTTGAGTTTTCTCTGACTGTGGGGAACGCGAGATTGATCAAGTCCAGTGGGAGCTTTGATCTTTCTGAGAGCAGTGTTGAGACCATACAAACTCTGAGGATGACCGACAAGATTGATGAATCTGGCACCGTTTACCAAACTGATATAAATTTGACGATCTTCAGGTAAATGCTGGTTAGTGCTCTCAACATACTTTTGTACGGTGGCTAAAGGCAAATTAACAACAGAAAGCATAACACTGGGGTTACCTTCGTTGTTAGCCAAGGAATCGCGTAAAATGGAAGGGTTAAGAGTGACTTGTGGATAGCTTAAATGAGCTCTTCCACCAATGATGAAGAGTAAGGCCAATACCTTTTCAGAGTTCTCAAAGAATGATTCTTCGGATGTGGATGAAGCTAAACAAACAGCAGAAATGATACCTTGACTGTGACCAGTAGCACCAACAAAGTGTTGACGGAATTGGTCAGGAGTCATACCCAAAAGGCGCATAGTGAGATAGTAGTGACAAAGCTGTAATAAACCAATGGCTGGTAAACTGACAGGACCCCAGATCAAGTATTGGGTGTCAGGACGTGATTCTGGGTTCTTGATCCAGTTGAGAATATCCAAAGCCTTGGGGTGAATACTCTTACCCAATTCAGTCAAAGATAACTCTCTAATAACCTGGGACATTGATTCAACATAGGGAGCAAGGATACTCTCATAGACGTTGTAAACTTCAACAAGTTCATCAAAATATTCTTCATTATTACCTTGTCCACCAAATACAGCGAATAGGGAGGCTTTGTTATCCTTAACAGCTTTGAATAATGCTGAAGGAGCGTTTTCATATTGAGAAAGATCTATTTCAGTTTCGCGATTAAGAGAAGCTAAAGCAGTAAAATAAGCTTGGATAACTACATTGCGACCTTCGACGGGAAGATCACGGGTGGCAGCATGGACATCATTCTTCTTCAAGTATTTGTCTCTCAAGTGCTCGAAAACAATTTGGACAAGAGGATAGAATGATTGGATATCGTCTTGATCGGCTCTCTCAGTAATGAATTTGAGAAAATAAGCAGTTAATTCAATTTTGGTTAAATCTTCAGTAACTACGGATTCGGGTAATCCGGCTTGAATGAATTCTTCACGGAGTTGTTCAGCTGAACCCCAGTGGTCGTTATTGATCAGGATGCTGACCTCTTTTTTGCCGACTCTGATATGAAGGGGACGCTGGGAGGGAGTAAGACCGTGGAAACTAGGCTGACGGGAACGAACGGAAAATGACATTATTTATGATATTATTTAATCTGAATATACACACACAATAGTTAATATTATTGATTTTGATTTAAATAATTTCAGCTAGATTGATTAGTATACTTGGATTGCTGAAATGTTATTGGGATTGATTTGAATTTTAAGCGATCAAAAAGAAATAACACACAAACTTCTTTCTGAGTAAAATTTTAGTTCACACAACGAAAAGTTGTCGTATTCAATGGAGGTTGATGCATATTTATAAGATTGGTGAAAATGGTCTAGTTACCATTGTTGGACATGTATCTATAGATGGATATAGTAATTATATTATATTGAATTTAATGCTGTACTCAATAAGGGAAAATGATATTATTTTAGATAATTTTTTTAAATTTAAACCCAACTCCTGTCTAAATTCCAATACCTAGGTCGGAATTTTTGGTGACTTTGCTCAATGTTCCTAATGATCAATTAAATATTCTTCTAGTGGAGTGAATCAAATTAACCAATCATACGCCACCATCTATTTCACACACGCAAAATTGCAATTTTATCAGCCAATCAGAATTTGATTTGTTTGTTGTCATACCTGATGAACACCTTCAATAGAAGAAAAGTGAAATCTACACGATTATCCTATCAGTATGACGGGTAAAATCACTGATGGCTTAGAATTCTTTAACTAATAATAATAGCTCAATCAAATCTCTTAATCGTTTGATTAGATCAATGAGTAATAAAATATCTCATCTTCTTTTATCAATAACTAACATCAGCATAACAACACCATTGATCAATAACTTCCACTATTCTTTTTTTTTTGTTATAATTTAAATCAACTACTCTAATATTTTGTATTCAACAATCTTAATAGGTAGATTATATCTTAATTTCGAATAATTTCATCAAGATCATAATATTTTATTGCATTTCGAAACTTTAATTACTTTGAGGACTTGAAATACCACATTCATTTATCAACAATAGATTTTATTGATATGGTTTATCTATTCATAATTATCCTTTAATGAAATCTTTTATCGAATCTGCTAGATACCAATCAATATAATTGTCAAGTTCACACTAAAATAGATAATTGATACTCATTAATACTTCAATGGATCTCAGAATTTTGAAGTGGCTTACATACTATCTTATTCTACCGGTGAATACCGAGATCTAGCAAAGCCTCCATTTGAATTACTTCCAAATACTGAAATTTCTCCAATACAAAACAAATTGAGAAAATTCTTTGAGGGAAACATGATAAAAATCCATTTCATCAATTTGATCCCTTAAAACCCATATTTTACCGAGGTCATCAACGTATTAAATAACCCAAAAATGACATTTAATTTGTTGGATTGGTAAACTGCTTTAGTGGAAAATAATTAATATATTCCCACGTTTTAAGGTCCCATCACCCAATAATACTTTTAATTAAACTTTGAAATTAATCTGAGTTCATATTGATCAAAATTTGTTGATTTTCATTTAGTTATTAATAAGTCCTCACATAATCTAAAATAGATTTATTATTTCGATACTGGATTATATACATATAGATTATATGATTTCACTATGATAATCGCTCCTTTAAGCTATTTTATTTTATTATTATAATTAATTATACTAATCTATTAACAATTACTATTTTATATTATTTAAGAGATATATAAAATATACAAATCCCATGATTTCTATTTTATTCTAAAGTTTATTATGTTATAATTTTTTTTGTAAAAAATTTTTGATCCATTCTTAAAATTTAGTTAAAATTATTCTAATCAAATTCTCCAATTTTATAAATTAATTTATAATAATTTGAAATAATCCAATTATATTAAAATATCTCTTTCAATCTTTAAATTAATTGGTTGAATTTTCAATAATTTTTTCTATATTTATTTTTTTTCCACGGAATAATTAAAGTTTAATTTAATTCGAAGAATGTCATCATAACGATAGAATGTATTAATTTACGCCACAAAATCGATTAATATTCTTAATCATTCATTCAACTCCTATTTATCAATTCTAATTATAATATCTCTTCACAACATATATTTAACAATATTAAAGCTCAAACTGTAATATAAAAAATACCAATATAGCTATATTAATTGAACTATGAGGAATGTAAGCGATTATGGAAAGCTGCAAGGATATAAATACTAATTAGGATTAGAATCACCTCACATGTATATTAAATTAATACTAATCAATCAGATTATTTGAAGCCCCTCAACATTACATTGTTCAACTTTAAATCTATTGCTAATAATGATACAGTAACACAATTAATGCATCTCCATGACTCTTCCAAACCTTTCTTTTTATAGGCATTTGGTAAACATTAAGTGTGTCAATGGGGTTGGGAAATATATATAAATTTTATAAAATAATTAAATGTTATATTTAACATTTATTATAACTAAAAATATTTTTTCATATTTGATAATTATCATTTAATTATTTTTATTATTAAAAATTAATTAATATTTCAATTTTCCATAATATTACTTTCAATCTCCTTTTAATTCATTAAAATTTTAAATTAATATAGAAAATATAATAAATGATATATAATTATTTTATAAAATTTTTTTTAAAATTTCATAATAGCAATTTATGAGATATAAATCAAATCTAATAACAATATCTAAGTATATTGTTATTGAATTATATTTATCTAATATGGATTTGATAAATATTTAGTGAAGATGTGATCTTTTTAATTATTATTGTAAATTAACTATTTTAGATTTGAATACTATCAATAATCTCGTTGTTAGTTTTTGGTATCGACTTGAATTTTGATATGAAAAATCTATTACATAATATATTAAATCAATCTTTTCATTTATTTTAAATTTATTCATACAATTTTGTATGTATAATTAAATGTATAAATACACTATGTTTCTAGTTTCATTCTTGATAAGTTTGATTTTACGAGTATAGATTAAGTACCATATTTTTGCAACTTTATAATTCATTATATAATAATGATAATACAACTAAAAAGCTATTTTAGGTCTTATATATTGTATCTGATTATGAATAAAAAATTAATACATCACAATAATGAAATTTTATATATCATTTTCTGTTTATATTATGTATGAAATATAAAGTATAGACCAGCTCAATTTTTAATTGAATCCTTGAATTCAAATAACGAATTAGTTTAAAATATAAATTATAATTATAAATCATTTTAGTATAATATAATTAAATTTTAATTTTTGAAAATTTAATTTTATATTTCTCAGATGATTATAACATTCCCATGATTATTTCAAATTTCACAAATTTTAAATCTCAAAATCCTTGTACATA
The DNA here is from genome assembly GCA_000697335.1 of Conidiobolus incongruus B7586. Taxonomy (NCBI): domain Eukaryota; kingdom Fungi; phylum Entomophthoromycota; class Entomophthoromycetes; order Entomophthorales; family Conidiobolaceae; genus Conidiobolus; species Conidiobolus incongruus. The sequence continues at coordinate 19,917 of JNEM01010961.1, read as the reverse complement.
TTAATACACACTTCAACAAAATAATCATCAATTATATTTTCATTCATCCGTTGTAATAAAACATCATACGATAAAACTTGAAGAATGATATATTTCACATCAACTAATGAGCCACATGCGAATTTATTAAGGGATTAATATCATCAAAATAGTATATTCTATATAATTTAAAATATAAAGACAATATTATTCCAAATTTTATTTAGGTTTAAATATTTTTGAGAGGGTAATTATAAATTTAAATTTTCCAAACCATATAATAATTTCAAAATTCTCATGGCAATTCCAATTTAAGTGAACAATTATTTTATCAACCCAAATAATCGGAACAAATCATTTTAAAAGTATTATATATATGATCATAATTATTGAATTTGTTTTATATTTTTATCTTTTACCTGTATTTTAACATCTGGAAATTTTCTATTATATAGCGCCAATTTTTTTGTTTTGATATATAAAATATTTTAGAATTGACTTAATTCTGTATACTTTTGAATTAATCAATTTTATCCTATGAATTACGTTGATTAATATTATATACACTAATTAACAGTTGTAATCATTCAATATATCATATTTATTATAGTTTGATATTATGTATGGTTATTTCAATAAATTCTTTTATCTTTTTAATATTCTAATTGTAAATACAACAAGTAATATGTATTTAAGCTTTTTTATTATATGAATTATGAATATAATTGATGAATTTGAATTCTAAATATTATGATATAATGTTAAGACAAAAATCATTGAATAGATTTTAGTATTAATACATACTCCAATTTTGTTTCTTTTTTCTTATAAGTGGTGAAGAATAATTATATTTTTTAGAGAATTATATACTAATGTATTTTATCAGTAATGAAAAATACAATTTGAGAATTGAGATCAAATTTCAAAATGATTAAATTTATACAATCAAATCGCCTTTATTAAAATTTTACTAAAACTGGATCTTAATGGTTTCAAAGTTCACTGAAATATAGAAAAAGTTTGTGGGGATAAAAAATAAAAACACTGTACTCTCTATTATTGTATTGGTGAGTTCAATACTGGTAGGGACTCTGTTGCAAATCTTCCGAAATCTGTTTTCCAAAATTTGATCATAACTCTACGATTAGTATCTTAAGTTAACAAATTGCTCAAAAAATATATGTTATTTCTTCAAGAGACCTTCAAAATGTATAATTACTAACTACAAAGTTGCTTTATTGATTTAAAAGTAGAATTTGTATTAAAGAGAAAAAACAAGTGGGACAATGGATTATTTGAATTAAGATAAAAACATATTATTGCTTGAAACACCATAAGAAACCATTTCAAATATTAAAATTATCCTCATATATCAAAATTATTCTTTGCTATTGATGTAATTCATACTGGTCTATCCTATCCATTATACAAATATCAAAATAATATTTGATTAAACAAAAAGTACTATATATTAAAACCAGTAAGAAAAATCCAAGGGAGCCAAAAAAGTTACCCTTCTTTTTATGTATTATATTATATATTTTATATACTTTTAATTGCCTTATAAATTGAATAAAATATTTCCAGAAATGTATTTATTATTTAATTTCAAGTTAATTATCATATATTATAACTCTTTAATCCACAAAGATTATATTATTCAAGAATTAATCAAAAGTATTAATTGGAATATTTTATCTAATCGAGACTACTCTCTTAATTTCAATTATTTATATTATTTAAGAACGAGGCTAAAAAGCTTAAGTTCTTAAAATTAAACTAAATTAATGTAAAAATACAAATTATTATAGTTAATATAGAAAAACAAAGTATATTTATCAATAATTAAACTTTGGACCCAATTTAATAGAAAAATATTATTTAATATAAATAGATTTTTAAATTAACATTAGTATTTTTTTTTGAATTGTTTTAAAATTTTTTTAATCTCAATTCAAAAATCAATCAAAATATTTTTATCTTAAAATAATATTGTAAGAGTGTTACTTCAGTATTTATATAATATAATACATATTTTGTCAAATTATTATAATATTTAATATTATAGTTAACTAATTTGCTATTTTTTTATATTTTATCTTATTTATCTCAATTATTATATAAATTTTAAATATTAATATAATTTACTATATATTTTATAATAATTATTATTAAGGGAATAGTTCTCTAAATTCTTATATATATATAATTCAATAAATTATAAATTATATAATTAATATATAATTTTATAGTTAAATTGATTATATAAATAACATTGAATTATTTAATAAACTAGGTTTCTTTCTTTCAATTCTTATTATATCTTAACTTTTATATTATTTCTAAAACTAGGATTATTTTTGTTAATATTATAATATATTAGCACTACCTAATATTCAATCTAATATATCAGTGATTTATTGTTTACTAAATCTTAATTAAACTTTGTTTATATTTCTATATTATATTATCAGATTCTGTGCCATATTATTTTTATATTAAGTTTTCCTTTATAATATATCAGTTTTATTATCATTATATTTATATTTACACTAATCTACAAAAGTAAGTTATAAAATCAAAAACACCTATATTTTTACTAATAACTTAATTAATATTTAATAAAATAAACTTAAATTAAATAATTAAAATCTATTATATTTATTAGTTATATATATCATTAAATAATGATATTTAGCTATTAATTGGCTAAAATATAAACCTTTAAATTTTACCTAAAGTAAGTTATAAATTTGTAGGTTTTTGGTGATAAAAAAAAATTAAAACCTAGTGTATCTACCTTTAGCTTTTCTAACTTCTTTAAGTTTGTAGGGTATAGAATCAACTAACTTCTTACATTAAAAAGGGTTAATCTTGTTCTATACTTCTTGAACATATTCCTAAAGTTGATTTAAATTTTTTACTGGGGGGAAAGCTTTAATAGCTTTTTTTAACTAATCCTAAAGGTGTTCAATTAAATTAAGGTTAGGAAATTGAGGAAGCTACTTCATAACTATTATCTTATTATTTTTAAGCTATTTGGTAGTAGAAGCTATAGTATAGCAAGAGGTATTATCTTATTAGAAAATAACATTAGATTTGTTTAACCTATACTATTCAATAGTTTTTTTCAATTTATTGTTCAGAATACTTTAGTATATTTTAGTATTAATTCCCCTATTAACTTTATAAAGATATCCTACACCTAAAGATAATATACATCCTTAAATAATAATTAACCCACTATTATACTTTTAGGTAAAATTAACATGATAGTCACAAAGTAATTTTATATCTTTTTTGAAGCATCTAGCTTTTTTATTAAATTTATTAAGGTATATTTTTGTTTCATTAAATTAAATAACCTTACTCTAATTAGTTTTAGTTCAGCATTAGTTGTGATATTTAAACTCCCACCTAACTTTATAGTGGGATTTCTTTAGTTGGGGGTGTTTTTTCTTAAGGTGTAAGTGGTATCCATGCTAATGTAAAGTACATATAATAGTATTAGTGCTAACTAGTATTCCTATATAATTTTATAGTTCTTGCTATATTTCTACAGCAATACTACACTTGCTTGTACTAACTAACCTATAAATATACTTCTTATCATATTCATCTATAATTTTAGTATACTTAAGTTTAAGTTTAAATGTTTTTTTATTGCTATTCTTAACAGCTTTAACTATAGTAGACTAGCTAACACTAGTAATTCTAGCAATATTATAAGTTGATTTATCTTTTTTATAAAGTTAATTGATACACAAGTGGATTTTTTTAGAGAGGGATTTAGGTATAATAATACTAATAAAAAGAATTTAGTATATTTGTAAAATATTATATAAAATAATAGCAAAGAGAGAAAAAAGATATGGTTATATATTGTTAAATATATCCCCTTATCTCAAAAACCCATAAATTTATAACTCACCTTGGTTAAATATTAAGGGTTAATATTTTTGCTAATAGTTTACTAAATATATCTAAATATATTTATTTATTATTAAATAATATACCTTAATTATATATTATAGTTTCAAGTAATCTAATATATACAATTGTTTTAGTTATTAATTAAAATATATATATTTTTGATTTTATAACTCATTTTTGTGGGTTAGTGTATAAACTTATTACAAAATTAATTATTATTGTTAAATATAGATTATTGAATTATATTAAATTATTTATTATAAATTTTAATTTTAGAATTGATATAGAATGATTATATATTATGGTTTCTAATATATTTATTATTTGCCATATTTATATAATTTAATTAATTGTTTTTTTATTATTTTACTTTATATTATAATTTCAATATTATAATTATTATTATTTTATTGGCTATTATTATAAATAAATATATTATATTAATAATTTTTCAAAATATTTTTAATTAAAATGATTAACTTGTCTTTAATTAAATAATCAATATCATATCAATAATATAAATATTTTATTATTAGTAATTAATATCACTTTATTTTAATAAAATAAATAATCGTTTATATTTATAAAAATTTATTTAAATTATAATCAATTTCAAAAATATTATAAAAACCTTTCCTTTAAAAAAATATCCTTATATAAAATATCTAAAATAATTATTAAATAAAAAATTTATTAAATTATAAATTAAGAATAATTAAATATTATAAGGTTAGTTTTTATCATCTCCACCCAAGTTAGAAATAAACTGAATATTATTTAGTTTGGAAATTTATTTCTTTATATTTTACCATAGATTATATTTTATATAATATTTATTTTAAGAATATTTGGGTCTACCATTGGGATAAACTTATAGTTAATTTATAAAGTATTAATATATACTTAAATAATATATCTTATTAATAATATAAGTGAATATTATAATATATTACCTGAGAAAAATAAAAAGCATTATATGGGAAGCTTAATAGTTATCTGTTAGCTTTATATTTTTATATTTAATTTTTTTAAAATTGATTAAAATTTATTATTTTTGTTAATTTTTTATATAAATTCTAATAATCTTAAAAGGCAACCCTTAATATTAATTTCAAATAAGCAACTTAATTGATTATTTAAAAAATAATATATATTTCCTATAATATTAATATTTTATATTTGCCTATATATTAATAATAGTATTATTAATCTTAATAAGTTTTAGTTATAATTTCTAATATATATATCTATAATATATTTTGTTTATAAAATAATTATAATATTAAATTATATTATATTTAAGATTTTATATAACTAAATAAGATTTTTTTAAGTTTATAATATTACTAATTGGACCTTATTTTTATTATTATATCTTTTAATAGTTTATTAATATCTCTTATTAATTTTCTAGTCTTAAATTAAGAATTATATTATTAATTTTTAATAATATATACTTCTTATAAGTTTTATTTGATTATTTTTTTACTATTAATAGTTTTAAAAAAATTAAATTATTATAAATATAATAGAGATATTAATTTTTTCTAAATATTTCCCACCTTTTAATCAAGAAATAAACCTAAAAATAATATATTATAATAGTCTATATATTGAAAATAAAGGCAAAGATTTTTTATGTAGTATATTTTGATTAAAAAATGATTATGTTTTTTTATTTCCAATAGTATAAAAAATAAATTTAACTAAGCTTTGTGTTTTGGAAATAATGAATATGATTTAGTCTTTTGACAATATTCTAAAAAAATTTAATTAGTTCATTATTAATACAAATATGATAGGAAGCACCTTTATTTAGATATTTAAAATGAATAACAGCTAATCCATTTTGTTTTTTAATTTTTATTGCTAACCTTAATTTTTTGACAAAATCAAATCCATACTATATGTTTTAAAGAAATGATTTATTGTTTTATATTGAGGGCTGTAAAAATTTTCCAATTACCATTTGTTTTCAACCGCAAAGAAAATTATACCATAAAAATTAGGTTTTAGCTTTATAAATTAATAAAATATTTTTTTTTCTTTGATCGCAATAAAGTATTAATTATGAGCTAATCTTTTTCTCCCCAGCCATTTAATCAATATTTTTTTATTTTTTCTCTCAAGTGTAATATATTATTCTTTGCAACAAATTAATAATATATTTTAAGAGGTTACATTCGATACCTCTTATTAAGTCTTATTATTTAATGTTACTTCTCATTATGGGTTTTATGTTAATTTTTCAAAAATAAATTTAGTCCAGAGCTACACAGCTTACCTATAAAGGTAATAATTACTTTATATATTATCCCTTTGTATACTCATTCCAATATGGTTTGGAAATTATGACATCGGTAATTATATCTTCATATAAAATCCTATATAATTTTAAGGTCAAAGAACTAGCAATTGTAATATTAGCATTATTGGTTAAAATAGTGTTTTTAGGTTTAAGAAACTTCTATATAGCCTATTTTAATTTTACTCAGTTGGATGCTATTTACATCTTGACTAGATAATTAATTCATATCAGGGATTAGATGAAATGTGAATGTACCTGGAGTTTATATTATTCTAACTGTCTTAGTTACATCTAAATATTTTATATTTCTCAATTAGTTTTCAACATGATCCAAGTATTTTTAAAGTAAAAATATAGTCAAGATTATCAATATTAGACTAAAGCTGAAAATAATATGTTTAATACTAAATTGTTTAAAAATAAATATTATTATAAATATCCCAGTAACCTTTTTATAAAAGATATTTTATCTAAATCTTGATTAAATATTATTAAACATGTCCAAAACTAGTGAAAATTTTGAGAATAATTTTATTTCATTGAATATAATAAATAAAGTTTATATATTCTGAAAAATATTATTTTTGTATTCGAATTGTTTAGTTTAAGTTTATATATAAATATTAGTAATTTATTTACAAAAAATTAATATAAATATATTTGACATGATAAAAAATAACCTAATTAATGAAAACAAATATAACATGTTCAATTCGAATTGATATAGTATTTATCAACTCAAAATATGTATTAAGAATATTAATATAATGATATATTAAATTTTGTAAACAACATTAAATTTTAATTGATAAAATTTTAATCTTTTATATTATTCAATATTTCTGAAAATATTAAAATTATAATATAATTGTGAAATATAGTTTAATTTATTTAATAAATATCATAAAAGATTTTGTATTAAATAAGGATATAGACATTACAAAAATTATTTCAAAATATTATTGTGAATATATTTAAAAACATATACTAAATACAAATCTTGTTTATTTCTAAATTGATAGATATTAATTATTATTATTATTATATTATATATTCAATTTCGGCTGTTTTGACAATTTATTCTTAAGAAAATAATTCAAATTTTATACTTGATTAAATTTCAAAAAAATATATTAATCTCAATTTATAATCTAAAAATTTCAAAAATATTAATAACTAATTAAATTATATTTTTTATTAATAATTTATTTAAAATTATTTTTACACAAAGTTATTCTCAAAATCGCATTACGTCACTAAAAATTTCCAATTTAATTTATCACTTAAAATCTCAATGAATTATCCAAAAAACAAACATTCAAAAATAGGTATATAATGGATATTAAAATATTGAAGGTATTTAATATAGAAACAATATGGAAATAATGTAAAATATTTAAATATTTATAACTCATTATAATATGAAAAAAAAATTCAATTTATTAAAAAAATCAGTATATATATTAAAGTTTGAATTTTTCAATATAATCAAAATTATACTTGAGAATTAAAATTAATAAATAGTATATTGATAATTAATTTACCCAGTTACAACTTGTAAAATCCAATTTGAATTTATAAAATTTAAAATAAATTGAAATATTAAATCAATTCATTAATTTTAATTAATTTGAAGCTCAGTAGAATCTATTCAAAGCTATATCTAAAGAGAATTATTAATTTTATAAATTAAAATATCTTTAAAACAAAAAAAATTAGAATAATTAAATATGATTTTTAGTAAATTATTCCTACAATAATATGTCAAAATCTAATCACTCGTATCCATAGGATCGTTAATCTCTTCGGGATCTGGTAATTTACTCAGATCGAACTCTTTTAACTGGGTGCCAGATGCCGATAACTCAGAACTTTCGCTATTATCTTGCTTAGAGTCGTTATCAGTGTCCATTTTGGTGCTAGAATCTTCAGTGTCTTCCTTCTTGGGAGTTTCGGAGGGTGGGTTATTAGCAGCCTTATGCCTCTGCGCGTGAATTTCAGCGATGTTAGCGTCCCAGGCACTATCCCTAGTGAAGCGAATATCAGCGACTAAAATTACCATCACGGGCTCGCCTTCACGGTCTTTGTAGTTGTCGATGAGATTCATCAGCTTTTTGCTCCAGTTTTCGATGCCTGAGGTTACGGTGAACCAGATGCCTTGATGTTTGATGTATTGGTTGGGAGTGTAGCTGCAAGAGAATAGCAAATCGCATTGATCGGGTCCTAGTTGTCTGTTCAAGTCGATGTCCGGCTTGGGGGTGAATAAGTTGATCTTGAGTCCAAGGTTGTGGCCGCCCTTGAACCATATTGATACATTAAGATTGGTGAGTTGCTTGCGAAACTTAATTGTCCAGTGATGGAATGACGGCAGATCGAAACCAGATAGAGTGGGCGACCCAATTACTTCAAGGACATTTGAAAGTGGCAACTTATACTGGAGTTGACAGCTCACGGTCCCGTCATTATGATCTCTTTCATCATACATAATCAAGGTACCCAAAGAGACGAAATTGGGAGTAGCTTGAGTGTGGCTAAGTCCATTCGTAGGAGCTATCGAAGACATGTGAGAAACGAGCTGGGGATGGGGCATCTGAGTATTTGTTGGATTATTAGTATTATTTTCAGTCTGCTGTTCAAGAAATGCGACGTCTTCAGGCTGTAACAAGTCTAAAACCATTTCACCATCATTGTCATTTTGATGTTGATCTTGTGTATCTGTATCCATTAATTAAAATCTTTATATATATGTCAAAATTAATAATTATTAGTAACCGGATGCTGTATATATTGTTAATAACACTTTTTTTGAATTGAGCGTTTGATAATTGAATAATGCATTTTTCAAACTCGATTGGATTTACTCACTATATGTTATTAGTACTTTCATTTAACACTCTGAATTTTTATGGGATTATTCATAATTAAATTGTTCAAATTTGCTTCAATTTCAAAACAAAATAACATTATAAAAAATTCAAAAATAATAAATAAAGGATTTATTTCTTATGAATAGTTAAGTATTATTTACTTTCTTGGTTATCTTTTCCATTTTTCAAATTTCCAAGATTATTCCTCCTCCATTTAATAGGAAATTTAAAGAATTTTAAATTAAGCAATATTGGGAAGAAGATTTGAATAAAGTTCATCATAACGGGCAGTACTTCAGTTATGAGTTCTTGAATGTAGTCCAAATACTTGAATTTAATTCGCTGGCCAATGAAATTGGATGCAACTGTTAAATTCGACATGATTAGAGTGCCTAAGGTCAGAGATAATGTAGCACATGATTTCATAAAGATTTTGACTTCATTGGGAAGACAACTTTGCAAATTGGATTCATTTTGATCATTTCTGGATATTTGGCTGGATAGTGGATAATTATTAACTACCGTGTCGTCTCTGGAAACTCCTAGATCAATATCGATTCGATCTTGACTATTTTGGCTAGATTGAATTTCTTTTCTTGGCTCCTCATATGCTGTATTCGCGGAATTTGTGACATAATTGGCATTGAATGCGATGATGTTATAGTTGAAATTATACTTTCTTTTCAGTCGGTGACCATTATTCCATTCCTGTTGTGGTTCCTCCTTAAGGGTGTCTGTTTTTGAGTCTGAGTCTAAACCGTAGTCTTTTTCATTCTGATATATTTCATTAACTAGAGTAAGCTCTCGATCTTTAAAAATCCTTTCACTTCTGATAGTTACAGAATCACTAGTACTATTCCACCTTTTCCCATCCGCACTCGCATTATGATTGGTGCATCTCTCCATAGCATTATTTTCATATTCTCTATTGAGCCCAACCAACAAATTTGCAAACTGAAAAGTTAAAATACCGAAAAGACTCATTTTTAAAACAATAAAATTAAAAATATTTAACCAATTAGTAGTTATAGGGTCCCAAATGAAATTCGAAATAAATGATAAAACACTACCCACAGAGATACAGCTCACTATACCATAGCCCATTACTTTTAACTTGTTTTTAAATTGATATTTTACTAGATTTAATATCAGAATTAAGTTGAAATTGGTATTCATTATTAGTTGATTAAAATTGGGTCGAAACGTAGTATTGATATATTCAAAAATACGATGATCAATCGGTAGTTTTTGAATGGATAGTATAATGATGTTAGTTAAGCCCGATATATAGCTATTCCAGAAGATACACTTGGTCAAACGTTTTTCACCATCTGTCATTTGATCTTCATTCTCATCGTCATTAGGTACTTCACGACTATTTGACAATATATTGAAACGCGCTTTCAATTTCATAAATATGAGTAAAAATATATTGAATATCAAAGATCCTCCACTGAAAGTGACATCCAACCAAGACTTCAACTGATTTAAAAACTGTATAATCTGATCGTTCGAATGTAGTGCATGATAAACCTCAACACTGTTATTAATACCTTGAATAGTGTAATTCATTGAATCATAATTAAAACATAAAACTTTGACTTATATATAGCATATGATATTTCAGTACAAGATTTAACTATAATTTATAATGAATACAAAGTTTTTTAAGGTTACTGGAATTGGATTGATGATCAATTTTCAAACTAAAAAATAATTTACGGTGTTTCAAATTATTAGAAAGTTGGATTACTAAATTACTTGGATTGGTAAGTTGAATAAATACCTCAATTTCATATAAATAAAAAGAATCTATTAACTAATTAATAAAATATTTTTAATATATTAATTTATGTATCTCTGAAATTTCATTGACTAACTAATATCATTCATTGATAACATTATAATAAATCTTGTCAGCTTTATTACCAAATACAAATTTTTGATCTAATATTTAATTATTAATTATTAATAATAATTTGGAGTATTCTAATTAGATTAGTTATATATTTTAGATTATTTAAATGTAAATCATTTTAATTATAGTTAAATCTATTTAATACTATTTCCATTTATAATTAGAATAGTTCTATCATATTCAAACCTTAAAAGTTATAATGAGATTTAAAAAGCGATCAATTTTCAAAATTGTAAGCGTATACTGGACGATGCATTATATCACTAATATTTTTAACCTTAAAAGTATTTAAATTTTATATTAAACACTCTTATGAGTCAATTATTTAATATAATGGAATAATTGAAAAATTTTAATATATCTACAGTTCAAGTTTTATTTTACACATTTTAAAATATTATTACATATTATTTTTAATATGTAATGATAATATTTACCATGACAAATAGGTTAATTAAAATTATATATCATTATTAACTAATGATTAAATATATTTAGTTTTGGAAAAATAGTAACATTCAAGTAACTTTAATATAGCATATATTAATGGATGTAGTGAATATTGTATATTTAATTAAAGACCCTTATTAATCATTTACTCTTAAGTTTATATAATATTATCAGTACTTTTTTAACCTTCTTAAATCATATTTTGGTTTATAAAATTATATTATTATCAATTTTTATCTGAATTTCCCATATAATTAGTTCAAATATATTTAGTAATATTCAAATTATTTATGGATAGCATATTTTGTGAAATGGAGTTGAAAATTCTTTAACAATAAGCAATTTATCCAATTATCTTTTATGAATATATTTTTAATAAATATTTAAAATTTAAAAAATGGAATGAAAAATTGAATTTAATGTATTATAGGTGAATAAATTATTTTTTTTAAATTTTAAAATATTTTCATTTAATTCATAATTTTTTTATGATATATAATTTTAAATAATAAATTTATATTAATGTGTTAATAATTTCAGAGTTTGTTAATTATTATTTATATATCACTGGTCAAAATTAATAAATAAATTTTGTTCAATATTAATATTATTTAAAAATTTGATATTAATGTATTTATTTAATAATTATTTAATTGATATACTATAAATGAATTATTTAAATCATCAATACAATATAATAGTTTGTATAATAATTTAAATATTTTGAACAATAGATAATTGCTCACTGTAACTTAATTATTAAATGGTTTGATAATTTTTTCCAATTTTCGCGATTATATTATTGTAGTTTCTCTATGGGTATTATGGATGGTGCAATGTGAGAGGCATTGGCTATTGTTGTTATTTAATATTGGGTAAGTGTATTTGAGGATTTATTGGTTAAAGTGGTGTTTGGAATAAGACATTGGATTTAGTCATTAAGACTGATTAATATTATGACATGAGTCGCAAGTAATGGTCAATTAAGGCAAAGGCTCCTTATAGAATAGAAACCCGAAGTTAGCAGTGGTGACAGGGATAACACTTTGGGATCTCATATTATCGTATTATAATATTTACCATTGAAATATTAATGGGATTTCTATTTAAAATTTTCATTTATTCAAAAACCAAATCCTAAAACTTTTATGATTATATAATTTATGCTGGATAAATTGCCAACGGCATTAAATATCCAATCAAAAAAAATTAATATAATATTTAACTTGCTTCAAATATCAATTTATTTAAAAATTGACAAATTAGTCATGCATAACATAACTGAAATCCATAATTAATATTACTATTTTTCACTTTAAATAAATAAAAGCCATTACTTTTATGATATGGTAAAAATGGAGTTGTAATCTTGATTATAATAATAACAAAACATATACTAAGTGTAAATATTGATATATTTTAGAAATTTAGAGTAAAATTTATTTATAAATAATGATAATCTGTACATCATTGCCAATAATTATTTTAGAATTTAATAATTATTAACATTATTGTATGAAATAATGTATAATTTAAAGTATTAATCAATGATATAAATAAATTGAATCATTATTAAAATCTACGTATAATTAGAAAAAAATTGAAAAATAGATTTTTGATTAATGAAAATTTGATTAGAATGAATTGAACTGTTTGATAGAATATTAAAATTGATAGAATGTCATTAAAACATAATAAATATCAAATTGATATAGATTCCAATAAAGTCTCGATCTCAAATAAGATTACAAAATCAAAGAAATGGATCAAATTGAACAGAGTATTTCAATCCACTCGACTAATGTTACTCAAATTGGACAAGTTGCCAAGAATGAAGATTAAATAGGATTGAAAATAATTGTAAAGTTCTGTCCCGAGATAGGGATGGAGACTTTGGCAAATGTTAAGGAATAACATCATCAAGGAAATGCTGTTCTGGTTAGTTTGTACCATGGTTATGGGTATGTAGCCTCTTTTAGTAAAATTAGAACTTATCAATTTGTGAAAATTTGATCATATGCTTATCATTTGGAATAAAGATATTGAATTTAATAATAAAATCAATAGTAATACCTAAATTGAATATATCAAATATTACCTACAGAATATCAAAAATCTTAAATTAAACTGAAATTGCAATCGAATGATCTGTTCTTTATATATGAGTTCATGGTAAATCAATTTATATACTTGAGATTTAGTAAGCTTGTTCGTGAACTTTTTGAGCTCTACCAGAAGGATCTGTGGAACAACCCCAGTCTTTACGGGGGATCCATCTTTCAACTGTTGTGGCAGCAGCGGGATTGGGGAATAATTCGTCAAAGAGAGATCTGTACCAGAAAGCTTCCTTGGTATCAGGAGTGTCAACAGGCCATCTTTGGGCAGCGGTGGCGAATTCTTCGTCGGAGACTTCGATTTGAGCTCTGTCTCTGAGGGAATCAATCCAACTGTAACCAACACCATCTGAGAATTGTTCCTTTTGGCGCCAAAGGATATGTTCAGGGAGGTAGGGAGTTTCTTTGTCATCGAAAGCCTTACGTAAGATGTACTTTTCAATTCTACCAGGTTTGATGACCTTTTCTTCAGGATCGAGCTTCATGGCAAGGTCGAGGAAGTCAACATCCAAGAAGGGGACACGAGCTTCCAAACCCCAGGCCATAGTACTCTTGTTGGCTCTCAAACAATCAGCCAAGTGAAGCTTGGAAACACGAGAGACGGTTTCGTCATGGAAAGATTTGGCGTCAGGAGCTTGATGGAAGTAGAGGTAACCACCGAAGACCTCATCAGAACCTTCACCACTTAAGACCATCTTGACACCCATGGCCTTGATCTTACGACTTAACAAGTACATGGGGGTACTAGCACGGATGGTGGTAACGTCATAGGTTTCCAAGTGATAAATGACATCTTTTAAGGCATCGTGACCTTCTTCAATGGTGAAAGTGAATTCGTGGTGACGAGTACCAATGAATTTAGCAACTTCTCTGGCAGCCTTCAAGTCAGGAGCGTTGGGAAGACCAACAGAGAAGGAGTGAAGAGTGGGCCAGCCAGTGTAACTAGATTTATCATCTTCAGGGTCGGCCTTAGCTCTTTCAAGTTCTCTAACAGCAATACTGGCAATCAAACTGGAATCTAAACCACCTGATAATAAGACACCATAGGGAACTTCAGTCATGAGACGACGACGAACGGATTGTTCGAGGGATTCACGAAGGGCTTTAAGGTCAAGAGCTTCAGTAGGCTTGAAATCGTTTCCTAACCACCATTCGGGGTTGTAGTAGCGCTTGGGTTCACCAACTTTAGAGTCCAAAATGTGACCAGGAGGGAAGATGCTGATCTTATCACAAGAGGATTGGAGTGACTTCATTTCAGAAGCGATAAACAAAGAGCTAGGGCTCTTGGTATCAAAACCTTGGTAAAGAGTGGTGATACCCATGGGGTCTCTGGCAACCAACCATCTATCTTGGGTCTTATCATATAAAGTAAAGGAGAACATACCTCTGAGTTGATGGACAAAATCAGCACCAAATTTCTTGTATAAATGGATGATCACTTCACAGTCAGAGTGGGTTTGGTAAACAGTGTCTTCAGGCAATAATTTCCTAAGTTCAAGGTGGTTGTAGATTTCACCATTGACACATAAGATAATAGTGTTTTCAGCATCGACCAAGGGTTGGGCACCACTGTCTGAGATCTAATTAGTCTAAAAGCTGATTAATATTACAATGATACTTACCAACACCAACAATAGCCAAACGCTCGTGACAGAAGATATGTTTAATGTTCTTTTCGTTCTGGGGGTCATAGACGACTTCACAACCGCTCCAATCAGGACCACGGTGACGGATCAACTTGGACTGACTTAAAGCAGTTCTTCTGATTTGTTCTGCAGAGGAGTTATCGTGGTTGGGAACGTTTAAGATACAAAAAATACCACACATTATTAATGATTATATTGATATGCTGTTTAGTATGTGTGATGGACGATGGCGGTATTTATATGGAAGTTGGATCTATAAGGAATTATACCTTTGATTTAAGGGACGTAAAGATTCTCTCTAATCAATCTGGAATTATCCATTCAAGGCCAATTTCAGGTTACACCTCAGTTGGATGAAGTGAGCATATCACTCGGATTCTAAGGTTGATATCATCCATTCTAAGTTCCTATCAATCTACGATTACTAAATTAGGAAATAAAGATAACATTATTTTGGGATGCTTTACTGTTAAAGTGGAAAAATGTGAAACGTCACCTGTATTTACTTTGCCTAATTTTGATGAATAGTATAAACCTTAATTGATCACTTTACACTAGTGATTACAAGCATTAAAGAGATAAATACAGTAATATTGATATTCATTTTCAGTTCTTTTTGACTTTGTTTTCCAAGACATTTGATTAATAACAGTCATTAAATTTAGTGAAATTTTCAGTAATATTTTTAGGGAGTAAATGAACCTTTTAAATTTAATAGATATTATTGATAACCAATTTTTTACACATGAAAGATTAATATATTTAGCTTAATAAATTTTTTAAACTCACCCTCATATATATACTCGATATGGAACCAATATTATACTTATATGATGTGGTCTAATAGTATTTTACTTCAAATTCTAAAAATTATAATATATATTTAGCAATTTGATTGGCCAGAGAGTTATCACCAATATTTCAAAGACGCAAAACTAAATAAATTAATGAAAGTTCCAAGTTAATATCACATCAAATCAATGATCTTACAGAAAATTTATATACAAATATTATGAATAAACTCTTGGTCAAATAATATACTTCTTGGATTGCTGTATAATCATTAAGCTATTCCGAAGATTTGCTTATTCAAATTGAAATTATAAGTGAAAATAAATGGAATTAAACTTGATTTTTATTAAGATTATAAGAAACCAACCATTTAATTAACTCGTTTGGTCATTAATTTTGCCAATATGATTCTCAGATTGCCTTTTTTATAAATTAATCCAAGTGTATGTATTCGATTGTTGATTCGGGTTTAAATAATTTATATTCACAACTTGAAGCTATTGTTGTGATTTATAAGTTTTTTCAATAAAGATGGTTGTTGGAAAAGTACTCGTAATACGATTAAGTAAATTGTTTATTAATAAGCTTATTTAAATAATTAATTCGGTGAATGATATCCTTTAATTATGGACCTACAAATAGTATTGCCTCAACTGTTGAATCTAGATGGGCGGTTAATTTTGAAATGCAATACTATGTAATTGGATGTATTGATGTATTAGATATTGATATTTTTATTTTTAAAATTTTACCAAAATGAAAAACTTAATTGAGACGCATATTACTAATTTATTAGCGCATTTTTTCAGTGTATTAGCTGATTTATAAATTTATACAACCATTGTTTTAATGAGATTGTAACAGTGACAAAAATTACATACACATCATTAATGACAAGAATTAAAGTATCAAATTTTAATGAATATCAAAATGAAATTAAAATTAATACTAATTCTGATATGTAAATATTGTAAAACAATTTGATAATTAATGTATTTATTCCATATTATTTTTATAATTTGTTAAGATTAATTATTGCAAGCTGCTCTTGATAGAAAAGCTTTTTATATACGCCAATCTCCAATTATTATTTTGCCTCATAGTTACTAAAAAACATTCATCGGAAAAAGTAACAATAAGCCAATTATGCAAAAATAGTTACACCCAAGGTTGATAGTATTTATTTATATTTTACGGCATTTTGTAAAATACATTTAAATTAACGAATATTTAAAAATTTTTAGGAACTAAGAGGGACAGTATAAAGACCGAATCATATTAAAAATTATATTTTTTTCATTAAAACTATATTTAATATAATAATTTTTTTAAAAATATTTAGAGTGAAATGATGAAGATGTAATAAATTGCAATAAATTTTATTAAAAATATGTTTGGATCCATCATTTTTGGTTTTTATGTAAAATATAATGAATTGTAATATATTGAAAATTTGAAATATAGATGAATAATTTTTTGACAATTTATAATTAACCTCAATAATTTAATATATCAATATATATAAATATTAAAGATAATAATTATGAGTTATTATTAATATATTTAATCTTATTCCTTATAGCTTAAGGTAATAATTTTCTATTGTTTTGATCAATTATATATTATTGATCAATTAAATTCAAGTTAAAATAATATTACCTTGAATTTAAAATAATGGGAAATTTTTTAATTTCTGATTTTTCAAACATATCATTTGTTTTAAATAAACAAATATATATATAATAAATAGGAAATTATGTAGTTTTAAATTATATATATATATATATATATATAATAACTTTTTTGATTAAAAAATTAACTTTTTAAAATTGGTTATTTAATTTAATCATATTTAAACCAAATAGTATTTATCAAAAGTCTTATATTTTATCATTAGTAAAATTTAACTATAAGCTTTTTAAAATTTTTTAAAGCTATTTAAAATTTACAAATAGTTTTTAATAATGTAGTATTATCTATTACTCTGTATTTCTAATAATGGGAATATTTTGTAATTCAAAAAAAATAAATATTTTAATATTTAATTTATAAAAATATATATAATATAAAATAAATTTAATAGTTTCTTTTATTATTAATAACTTTCTGCTATATTTTTAATAAAGATTTAACACTTAAAAAACAATTCTTTTTATTAAAGACTGATATTTAATGTTTTACAAACCAATTAAATTTTTTTGCAAAAATTTTCTTTCCAACAAGCTGGTTTTTTAATTGCTTAAAGCAATTATAGTTACATAGGTTATAATCTAAAGAATATACTAGATATAGTAGTTTTTTCCAGTTATTTTTTATTAGAAAGTTTTTTATAGCTTTATATTTATATATTTTGCAATTATCATGCAAAATAATAAATTTTCTCTAATTATATTAAGAACACCAATTAGAAATACTTTTTTTCAAAAAAGCAATATAAAATTTACTTTTAATATATTTTCCTTTAAGAACTAAGTAAAAGTAGTATATACTATTATAATCCATTATAATAGTTAATATTTGCTTATTAACAAAATTTTTATTTAAAGGGATTTGTAGAAAAGGTTAATTTAGTTTAATCTAGTATCTTGATTTATATTTTAGTAAAAGATTATATATAAAGATTTAAGATTCATCAATTATAATTATTTGCTATAAAAGTTTAAGCTTCTAGTAATATTTTAGTAAGTTTTATTTAACAATAACTACTCTAGCTTTTTTCTAAGCTTTAGTTAAATTATTTGGTATTTATTTTGTATTTTTTTTATTGATTTGAGTTTAAACTTTAATAAATATAAAATACTTATAAAACTAATATTAAAATACTTAATTAATTCTCTAACTAAAATAAAAAGTCCTTTTTAATATATTTTTTTACTTTATTAACAATTAAAAAAATAATAGTTAAAATTAGTTTTTTTGATTTTAATAAGTTTTAGATAATTTCTTTCTTAGCTTTAAAATAATTTACCTAGTAATAAATTGTTGATTTAGATAATATTTTATTATCAAAAGTTGTTTGTAAATTTTAAATAATTTTAAAGGATTTATAGTTAAGTTTTATTAATAATAAATTAAAAAACTTTTGATGATTATTATTTGGTTTAAGCATAATTAAATTAAATAACCAATTTTAAAAAGTTAATTTTTTAATCAAAAAAAATCTTATATATATATATTTTAAAAATATATAATTTCCTATTAAATTTATATATATTTATTAATTTCAAACTAATAATATATTTGAGATATTAGAAATTAAAGAATTTCACATTATTTTAAATTTAAGATAATAAATTAACAATTTATTACTAGGTAAATCATTTTAAAATTAAGAAAAAAATTATCTAAAACCTGTTAAAATCTAAAAAACCAATTTCAACTATTGCTCTTTTAATTATTAATATAGTAAAAAATTATATCAAAAAGTACATTTTTATTTTAGCTAAAAAATTATCTAAATACTTTAATATTAGTTTTATAAGTATTTTATATATATTAAAGTTTAATCTCAATTTAATAAAAAAAAATACAAAATAAATATCTTATAATTTAACTAGAACTTAAAAAGAGTTATAATAGCTATTGGTAAATAAATCTTAGTAAAATATCTTTAGAAGCTTAAACTTTTATAACAAATAATTATAATTGGTAAATCTTAAATCTTTATATATAATCCTTTATTAAAATAAAAATCAAGATACTAGATTAAACTAAATTAACCTCCTTTATAAATCCCTTTAAATAAGTATTTTATTAATAAATAGATATTAATCATTGTAATAAATTATAATAGTATATGCTATTTTTATTTAGTTTATAAAAGAAAATTAATTACTAGGAAACTTTATATTATTTTTTTTAAATAAAATTATTTTTAATTAGTATTCTTAATGTATTTGAAAAAACCTAT
>JNEM01010958.1:0-29285 GCA_000697335.1 Conidiobolus incongruus B7586 | reverse complement strand
ATATTACTAGAATTATTAGTGTTAGTTAATTTACTATAACTAAAATTATTAAAAATAGTAATAAAAACACATTTAAACTTAAACATAAATGTGTTAAAATTATAGATAAATATAATAAGAAGTATATTTATAAGTTAGATAATATAAGTAAATATAATACTATTATAAAAATATAATAGGAATTATAAAACTATATAAGAATATTAGTTAATATTAATATTATTATATATATTTTATGTTAGCATAGATACTACTTATATTTTAAGAAAAAACACTCTTAACTAAAGAAATTTTATTGTAAAGTTAAGTGGGAATTTAAATATTACTATTAATATTAAACTAAAATTAATTAAAGTTATTTAATTTAATAAAACAAAAATATATTTTAGTAAATTTAATTAAAAAGCTAAATACTTTAAAAAAGATATAAAATTATTTTATAACTATTATGTTAATTTTACCTAAAAATACAATAGTAGGTTAATTATTATTTAAAGATATATGTTATTTTTAAGTATAAGGTATCTTTATAAAGTTAATAAAAAAATTAATATTAAAATATATTAAAGTATTTTAAATAATAAATTAAAAAAACCATTAAATAATATAGGTTAAATAAATTTAATATTATTTTCTAGTAAGATAATACTTTTAGTTATATTATAACTTTTATTATTAAATAGCTTAAAAATAATAAGATAATAGTTATAAAGTAGTTTCTTTAATTTTTTAACTTTAACCTAATTAAATACCTTTAGGATTAGTTAAAAAAAGCTATTAAAGTTTTCCCCTTAATAAAAAATTTAGATTAACTTTAAAAATATATTTAAGAAATATAAAACAAGATTAATCTTTTTTAATATAAAAAGTTAATTAATTTTATACCTTATAAACTTAAAGAAGTTAAAAAAGTTAAAGGTAGATATACTAAGTTTTAATTTTTTTTATCACTAAAAACCTATAAATTTATAACTCACCTTAGGTAAAATTTAAAAGTTTATATTTTAACCAATTAATAACTAAATATTATTATTTAATGATTTATATTATTAATAAATATAATAGATTTTAATTATTTAATTTAAGTTTATTTTATTAAATATTAATTAAGTTATTAGTAAAAATATAAGTGTTTTTGATTTTATAATTTACTTTTATAAGTTAGTGTATTAATAAATAGTTAATTTAAATAATAATTTATTTTCAAAAATTTTTTGTAAATTTTAAATAATTTTAAAAGGTTTATAGTTAAGCTTTACTAATATTAAAATAAAAAACTTTTGATGTTTATTATTTAGTTTAAGCATAAATAAATTAAATAATAAATTTTAAAAAGATAATTTTTTAATCAAAAAAGCTATTATATATATATATATATATATATATAATTGAAAACTATTTATTCTCTTATTTGTTTTACATATATTATACTTTTTGAAGTTAAAAATATGTTTGAAAAACCAGAAATTAAAAAAATTCCCATTTTTTCAAATCTAAGATAATAGAAGATATTCATAAAAAATCATTGATTTGAAGGCTAGAATTCTGTCATAATTTCTAATTCTAGCCTAAATAATTTGAATTTGAATTTAAATTGCAAAGGTAATCAAATAATCACAATGACTAACTGCTAATTTGACCTTATTTCAGATATATTAAATATATTGGATAAATATCTTATATGTCGAAAAAATTATAGTTGTAAATAATCATTTAGCTTATATTAATGCAGAGATGCATAAACTATGACAACAAAAGGTTAACACTATATATATATTCTAAATTATTTTATAGTTTTTTATATTATTGATAAATTTTGGCATAACCTTAAGAGTGGTTTAACAAGTTCTGAATGATTTTAGTTGGTTGCGAAAAATTCGAGATAAATGCTTATATGCAAGTATTCAAAATCTTGAAGAATTTTCACAAAAATGCTAAATCAAAATTTAATATTTACTTAAATAAGTAGCAATTACAAAAAACTATTGCCTATATATCTTTTTAACGATTCAAAAAAAATAATTGATGATTAATATTTATTCAAACATTATTTATTATAATGTAACTTCCAATTAAAAATATTCTTATAATGAAATGAAATCAATTCAAAAGTAACATAATATATTAATATCAACTTGTCCCATTTTCATTGACAGATATTTGTGTTTCAAAATTATTCATTTTGAATTAAATCTTTTGTGATATAGGTTTGATTTTTTTCTATTTGTTAAACTGGAAGATATAGTATAAAACTATACAGGCAATAGTATTAATATTTGTAATTTAAACTTTCAATTTATATATACAATATATTTTTTCAATGAAAGTTAAAGTTGGTTTTTAAACTATCAATGTTAACATATTTTTATTTGAATTCAATATATTTTTTAACAATAGGAGTAACTTAGTATTACCCATTTTATATTAAATCGAGAACATATATCATACAATATTAAATATAATGATTTCATATGATATGTTTTATAGTTCAATATCAATTTGCTACAAAGTTTATTTGTAATATTAATTGAAAATGGCGATTGGCTTGCATAATTTGAATTAAAAATGAGTTGAATAAAGAAAATATTGAATATCGCAAACCTAACAGATTATAGGAAGATTTCCATAGTTATATTTTATAATGTATTTGATGTATCAAGTGATGTATATTAGGTAAGTAAATTATCGTTTAAATTTTTTTTAAATAAATGTTTTTTATATTTTTGATATATTACAAATGAAACAACTTGATTTAGGAAATTTAAGAAAATTAAATAATGGGTTGTTTATTGGGTTTGACTAATGGCGTCAGTATTTAATAATCAAGTTTAAAGCAGTTGAATCATTAGCAAGAGTATTGTAGTGGCCATTGCTAAGCTCGCAAACTGAGATTTGGCATCAGATTTTTGATACCTATACACGTATCGAGATGTAGCGGTATAAGTCGCTGAAGAATTCTGCTTAGTATTGTTAGGGTATGATACATCAATGCCTAATCCTTTCAGTACTTTGACATTGCAGTTGCAAATACAATCGAATATTTTCGATATTTCCTGATTGCCTGGGCACTTTCTTTCGCACTTGTCCACTATATCTAGCTCTTGAGTCGTTACCTTAGCTAATTGAGCTAAACAAATTTGAGGATTGAAATCTTTGCCATTCATACATTTTTCCATACACACTTCAACTTCTTCCTCATCTTCATAATTACACTTTCTCTTACATTGATTTTCCAATGATTTAAATTTGTTATTGCACTCTTCAGTTTTCGTTAATTGCTGAGCATATACCGGTATTTGCTCTCTTTGAAGTCCAATTCCATCTCCGTAACATTCAGCCCATTCCTGGATATCTTTCGAGTTGCACTTTTGAATCTTCTCTCGAGTTCCTGACTCGGAAGTTTTCATGCATACTGCTATACAAAAAGGATGGCCTGAGCAAGAACCGTCACATCTTTCATATCTAGGATCTGCTGTCGAGCCATTAACTGATGATGATATAGTCAAAAATAAGAACAAACTAATAAATAAGAATTTCATAATATTATAATCAAACCAGGATTATTGTAAATACAAATCAAAAGTTATATACGTATATATAAATATATATATAGTCATCAAATTATAATTTTCTCAGTGTCAAATTGCCTAAAAAATTCTAACTAATTACAAAAAAGCCATCATCAGTGGTGGTATAAATCTTAACAATTTTCAACGGTGCCAAAAGTTTACTCTTTTTACCAAGTTACATATTGGATATTTCGTCAAATTTGCCAATTGTAACTTTCGATTTTTGTATTACATCGATTGATACATTAAGGTTCTCTTAATTAGGATAAATATTACGATAATATGGATTGAATACTGAAATAATGTACGTTGACAAGTACCTTGAATCGTATTCTATATTGTTGATCATTTTATATTGAATCAGTATTTAGAATAATCAATGACAAAGTTAGGTAATTTTGAATATTATCATAAACATCACACCAATCATAACTTACATTCCTTAAAATTATTTAAATATCTAAATTAACTTGTTTGGAACTATCATAATAAATTTTTAATTCAAATTAAATATAATACTTGATAAAATGTAGAATATTTAGAGTTATATAAAACATTCCAAATTGATTGATCTTGAATTTATTTTGAATTCACGCCTATTGGCTAAAATTTATAAAATGAATTATAATTCAATTTCACAATTTGACATGATTATTAATAAATTTGATATCACTACTATGATATGATATTAGAAAATTGAAGTTTTAAATATGAAAATCTGTAATATATAATTTAAAACTAAAAAACTATGATTCAAAAAAATGGATTATTAACTTTAATTATATTTTACATCATTTTCAAGTAATATATATGTAATTAAGTTAATAATTAATAATATAAACATTCTACACCCTTTTGAATTAAATTGTTGTCAATATTTTATTATATTTCACCAAATTTCGGGTTTTTTGCAATGGATAAATCAAGTTTGACATTCAGTTATATGATAATATAGTAAAATATCACCTAAGTTTTTTTTCATCAGATTGTTTATGATATCAATTGTTTAAAATTTTACCGAAAATTTCAAAATAACCAGGAATACGTGAAAAGTATTGATTAATAAATATTATGCTTTTTTTGAATATTATAACAATACTTTATGGAAAAAAAAGATAGTTTGTTTGTCTTTTAATACAATATCTCGTCTATAAAAGTAATTTCAATCATGAATAGTTTAATATTTGATGTTATTGAATTAAAATGCGATATTTAGTATTCAATAAATTATGTTTTAATTTTAAAAATATATATTCCTTATATATAAAATTCGTAAATAATTTTTCTATTTTTTTGAAATGAGATATTTGATTCTTCAAAATTTCTCAAAATGGAAACAATATAATAAATAAATTTATACTTTATTTTAAGTTTAAAATATAATTTTAAATTAGACAATTTTTTTATATTACAAGCACTCTAATAAAGTATGATCAAATTCAATTTTGCATTTAAGTCTCAATTTATTAGTTATTAAATATATAATTTATAGTTAAATGGACTGAATTTGATAGTAACCTTTGTTAATAGTTTTGACATCGAGTGACAGATTTATTATACTACCTTATTCAATAATATTTGGTTAAACTGTTAAATCGATTGAGTATAATTTGATATTAAACCCTTTAAAAATTATTTTATGTTAGAAGTAATAGTGAAAATATATAAATAATATAAATTTGTAAAAGTAAGTATGAATGTTGAATGCATAAAGAGATTAGAGAATTATAATATTAAAAAAATTAAATTTTTGGAATATATAGAATACAAATAGATTAAAGAAGGTAATGAAAAATAAAGATAAAATATAATATACAAAACAAAGTAGCGAGAATATTATTGTTAATCCCACTTTTCATTTGAGCTTCCATGGCGCAATTGGCTAGCGCGTCCGACTGTTAATCGGGAGGTTGGTGGTTCAAGCCCACCTGGGAGCGATCATTTACTTTTTTATCAAGTTTTCTCATTCTGCATATTTTTATCATCCTATTTTTCATATAGTTACATCAACCTTATCCTCAATTGACCATACTTATAAATTAAAATACAATAGTTTTTAATGAATTTAGATTTGTAAGATATTCTTTAAAAATAAGTGTAAATGATATCAAATATATCCAATCAAAATAATCCAAGAGACATTGTAATATTAATAATTTAATCAAAAGTATTTTAAACAATATTCACAGGTTTATCGTAATTTAAAATGATTAATTTAATTTGATATATATCAAACATCACAACAAAATTGCCAAAATATACAAAATGATAGTGTAGTGTTCTATTCGTTATAATTAAATACTGTAATGAAATTCCTTTTCACCTTGAATTCATAAACTGCTAGTAATTGTTGCTGGATATCGACGTTGATCGCACTTTAACGGGACGTTTCCCACTAAACAACATTAATTAATGGTTCTAAAATAATCGACAAAATATGTCTTACCTTACTACTGAGCCCCCTAATAATGTACTGGCATTGCCGCCACTGCCTATGATGATATTATTAATACCAACTTTGCCACCACCACGCAGTGGTTTAGCAATCCTACTGGCTGGAAGTGAAACAGGTTCGTTCCCAGCACTGGAATTGGAGACGACCGATGCATTGCTCGAGAGATTTTGAGGAACACGAAGGATATTCGACGTGGGATTGTAGCCGTATTGAAGTAGATTGCTCCTTTCATGCTGTTCTCGAATGCTTCTAATACGTTCCTCGAAGCGGTCAGTCATCATCCTCGTACGGTCCTGAGCATCTTCTAGAAGACTTTCAAGGCTCTTGATACGTTCGTTGCGAGTATCAAGCTTACGCTCGCAAATTGATATATCGCGCTTGAGACTCTGATTCTGACTGATGAGTTGGCGCTGGATATTGATCACTTTGTGGAGTTGAGATTCTAAATGGGTCATCTTACGTTGATAGTCAACCTTGATCTGTTTGACATCGCTCTCTCCTGAAGTGTCGTTCAATGCCATTTCGAGTGCAAGCTCTAACTCTACAATCTTTTCACATCGCGTTACAAGATCTTGATGTAATGTGCTTTTGACATTTTCAAATTCTTCAATTTGTCTTTGCTATATTATTAGAAAGTTTTTTAATCGAATGAATTGCTATATAAATACTTTTAAATTTACCATTGATTTTTGAAGTTTTTCAATTTGTGCTTGATTGATAACACTTGAATTGGTTAACTGCTGTTCAGCATTTGCCAATTGATTCTAAGATCCTACTATTAGCAATTGAATACATTAAATATTTAATAAAAATACCCTCAATTTTTCATTCTCTTGAGTCAATTCGTCGACAACGCTATAATAAAATGTTAATAAAATTTCAATATAAAAAAATTAAACTATTACTGTATAGTATCTTCGACAGTGCGCTCCTTAATCTCTAATTTATTTTTGAGGTTTTCGAACTCTTTTAACAGTTCTTCGTGCTTTTTCATTTGTTGGGATTCAAGTTGTGTCTAAATAAAAAAATTAAAATCAGCTATGAGTATTAATAATACAAACTTGTAACATGCTTACTTTGAATTCATCTAAACTGATTTTTTCACCGTTATTGGTTTCTAATTAATTGTTAGAAAATATAACTCAATAGTAATAAAAATTTTAAAATTACCAATTAGTTTAATCATTTCATTGTCCAACTGCTTCCACTTGAGTTCCAGGATCTCGCACTTCTGGTTGAGGAAGAGTTTCTCTTGTTTAAGTAAGAGATTCTCTCGAATTATTTCGCTCTCTTTCTGCTTGAGCTTTTTGAACTGGATGCGCATAGTTTCAAGACCCTTGGATTTTCCACTTTGCTCCATCTCGTAGAATGTGAGCTGCGAGCGGGTATGCTTGAGTGATCTTTCGTGATGCTTGGTTAACGAAGTGCTCGGTAGATCGTTGAGCATTTGAGTTAATTTTTCATTCGAAATAGAAGATGTGGGAGTAGGGAGCTGTTCGGGAGAGTCTAGTAGTGCACGAGAAGCTAATTCTGACTGTAATCTAACCTGCTCTTCTTTGAGGCCTTCATTTTGTAAAGTCAATTCAGAAATTTGATAATATAACTTCTGTTGGGATACTTTCAGAGATGTTAATTCGTTCATTAATTTTTTGTTTTCCTTTGAAATTGTTAATAAATTTGAGATTAAATTATAATTAAAACTATATTCACCTGAATCAAAATCATTTCATTTTCCCTCAAGAACATATTATCTTGCTCCATTTCTTCGTATTTTTTCGTTAGTTCCGTAAGTTCAGTTTCCTAAAAGCGATTCACTTAAGATAAATCGCTATTTAATGGAATTATATTTACCTTTTCATTAAGTAAATCTGTAAGAACACTTTCTTTCATAAAATATTCAATACTATCTTCATCGCCCACAGTTGTAGGTGTCCACGATCTCATTGCATCACCATTGGGACCCATGCTGAAGTGTAAGGGACTTAAAGCTGCCCTTGATGAATTGGGCTGACTTTCAGTTTCTGAGTTGGACGCAGCGGTAGCTAATGGTTGAGGATCGCTTTTAGCTTTTGTCATCACTGTGCCATTGGAAGCTAATAGTTTATCCATTGAGGCGAAATCTTCTTTGTTTACAGTACCACCTATAAAATAAGGTTAACAATAAAATTAAAAATGACGAAATTTTGATCCTTTACCATTTCTCCAAATTTCAAGCTCACTTTCAAGCATAACAATATATTGTTCATATGTCAAGCACTTGAGTTTGCTCTTCTTAAGATGAGCTTTAAGCTCCGCAGGAGACAAATCTTGATTGATTTTAGCCTTGTTCTGAATCTTCTTAGCTCTATTGTAGAGTATTAATTCTTTCAGTTTAGATTTAATCAAGAAAGATTGTTTACCTTTCACCAAACCTTAAAGTACTCATAGTTTCAGAAGCATTAAAGGAAGATGGAGAACAGTTGATAATTAACGTGGTTCTTGAGTTACCGCCAAGCGATTCTTGAAGGATTCTCGTCAATTTACTGTCTCTGTAAGGAATATGCGTTGACTAAAAATAAAAAAAATATTAAAAAATTATAATATGTATGATAAAATAGATATTACTTTGCCATCTGTTAAAGCATTAATAACCATACCTAAAGAAGATAGCGATTTGTTGATCTTTTTCGCTTCTTCTAAAGTTTGTCCAGATGCACCTGTCTTACCAACCTAAAGGTTATAATTTAGATCGAATGAAATTGGAAGTAATATATAATTTGATTACTTTTTCAGAACCTGCCAAATCCACTAGAGAAAGTTTACCAACCTTGACACTACCGCCATCCTGAAGATTTTTCTGACTTATCGTTATAACGAATATTGAGTGAGATCTGGAACTTTCAGAATTCATATCTATTAAAAAAATATATCAAACTACCGAATTGAAAAATATTGAAATTTAAATTACTTGTCGAAGCGACAGCTCTAGCAAGTGCACCAGTTTTCATAACTTGAAACACTTCATCAATACTCGTTACATATACTTCCAACAACCCTTTAACATAAATTCCTCTTGTTTTATCTTCATGAATGGGTAAGTTATCATTTTGAGGGTTTAATAAATCCTTTATTCTTTCCATATAGATTTCCATATAAGATACATTTACGGTATACTCTATAGAGTCTGGTGAAGTGTTAATATGCTGAAATATGCTCTCAACTATTCTAGGTATGATCCCCCTTTGATCGCTTGTGATATCGTCAGTACCCTAAATTCATTGGATTAGAATTATGTTTGAATTTTGAATTTAATTGAAATTACCATCATAGTATAAGTTTTACCACTACCAGTTTGGCCATAGGCGAAAACCGTGCCATTGTAACCTTTCAAAACATCTAGAATAATTTTTTAATTTATTTGATTCAAGACCTATTATTTAAATTTTTAAAATTGTAATTTACCTTCAACGGTAGATTTAATAGAAAAGTCAAAAATATCTTTTTGACTTGAATTCCAACCGAATACTTTATCATAAGTAAAATAATTATTCTCAGACTCAACCTAATTCTATATTTAATTTTACAACAAATTGAATTAATTTGAAAATTTTACGTCAATAGTTAAAGATGTATTATCTTCATTTATATTTATTATATTAACACTATTATTTGACTCTTCTAACTTGTTTTGAGGTCGAAATCGACACACTACTTTAATATTACTAACACTCATCAAAATTAATTATAGTTTTTATATCTTTAATTAAAAGTTTGAATTAGAGTGTTACAATTACAGTTTTTATGTAAGAATTTCAAAATTTGCTTAAATATTATTGAATAATTAAATATATTACAATGTTAATAATTGAAGAAATAATTAAGATAAAGAACAATCCGTAATAATATTTTGAAATCGAATGTTTTAGTATTATTTCTAATTTGACTTAGGGTTTTTTGTGTAATTTTGAATGTTGAATTATATTATATGGTAATGAGATTAATTAATTTTCATTTTTCGTAAGTACCAAATAATTTGTTTGGATCAGTATCCCATAACATTTAATAAATGGGTTAAAATATTAAATAAATGCAACTATTCCTAGCAACAAGTCATATTAAAATTTTAATTAAAAAATGTCAGCTGAGCAACGTAAAGCCTATGATCTATTCAGTTATATAGACTCGGAATCCAAAGACTTTATTATGATTGATGGAATAGAAGATCGTAGTAAAATTAAAATAAAAGATGTTGTACCTGCCCTCCTATCCATGAGGATTCAACTTGATCAATCAGTGGTGAAACAGCAATTAAAACTATTAGGTATTAATGTTAACAGATATACAAAATTAAATTTTAATCAATTTTCTCAACTCTGTAATCAATTTGGAGTAATCATTAAATCTTTTTTATTACTTAAAGTATTAATTCGATTGCATAGGACTACAAAATAAATATTGATGAAGAATGTTCCTACGTATTCCAACTAATCGACAAGGATGAAGATGGTAAAATAACCATCGAAGATTTAAAATTAATTTGTCAACAATATTCTGAATTTCATCATCTCCAACCTCAAGAATTGCAAAACATTATCAAAATCGCTGTAGAGGCTCATTTTGGCACCGGTAATCAAAGAGATTTTGTGGATTTGGATTGTTTTAGAACTTTGTACGTTAAATTATTTGGTTAAATCTTTGTATATTTTATATCTTGTGGTTTGTATTATCTTTTTATAATAATAAATTGAATTTATTATTGCATGTTTAAATGATATAAAATCATTTTTATAGAGTAATATTAAATTTTAATTTGAATTGTTCTTTTGGATTGATCATTTGTGTTTATGGTCAAGTCTGAATTGATAACAACTTACCCTATTAAGAAATACCATAATTGTTTAATGTAAAGATTGTTTTTACTTGTTTTATATAATAATTCTTATTGTTTAAATAGATTGCAAATTAATAATATTTCAAATTAAAAATAATTAAATTAAAATTAAATAAAAATAGAAGATCAATTTAGGTAAAGGAATTGGAAATATATTTTTCAGAAATATAATTGAATACAATAGTTTGGAGATAATGTCTAAATTTTAGCAAGTAAAGATTTTGACTTAATATAATAATATAAATTATTTAACAATGTTTCAGTGAGAATGTTATATTAATCAATTTCAATAACTTGAACAATCTCAAATGTATTATTTTCGTTACATTCTTCGCTAGTATGGGTGTATAGCTCAGTGGTAGAGCAATCGACTGCAGATCGATAGGTCGTTGGTTCAAATCCGACTGCGCCCTTTATCTTGTTTAGAGAGCAAGGACTTTTTAAATTGTTTTTTATTACATTCTACAATTAAATTATGCTATTTCTATTTTATAAGTGATTATATTTGGTGTGTATCAATAAATTATGATAAATTTTTCATTAATTTTCAATATTTAATAATTTGATATTTTTGATTTGAACTAATTTATATAAGCTTCATATTTTTAATGATATATACCAATTTCCATAAATGAAAAGCTTAATATTAAACATTTTTAAAAGTTGATAAAATCATATTGCAAAGAAAACTACAAATTTATTAAATTTAACACTAAAAAATACTAATTTAACAATTATTAATAATTATAAATCAAGTCAGCAATTGGACAAATCCCATAATAATTAACAATGTTAATAATTATTTAAATTTTAAAATGAGTCGCGATTTTTTTGCCATTTGCATTGAATAAATGATATCGAGTTTTCAGTAATATAACATTAAAACATGGAAGATAAAAAATTAAATGACTTAATGGCAAGATTAAGAAAGCCAAATAATCCTACAACTACACATAATATTACTTCAATAACACGATTTCAAACTAATAATTCTAATGTCAATTCTGGTATTCCATCTATATCCAAAACGAATGCTTCCAGAGTTAGTGTGATACCTCAAGAAAAGCCAAATATGAACAACAACAGTATCTGTGGTTCTTCATCTCCATCTTCCCAGCTATCTCAACTAAAAATGACTAACGTAAATTCACTAAACGATTTTTTTTTACATAATATTAACTTGAATATTTTAGAATCAATCAAGACCAAATTCACAACCGGATATTGAAATGGAAGATGACTTAGATGAGCTGGAAAGACAATTGCTTGAACTTGATGAATTTGAAGATTTAGCCCCTAAAATCACAAAACCAAATACAGAAAATACTACGACAGTCATTAATAATAAGATTTCAGTAGCAATAACAAAGCCATCAAAAATATTGGGCCAAGTTAATGAACCCATTGCTGATGTCCCAACTCTATCAAAAACTATGGCTAATACTACAACGGACTTAAAAAGGCTTAACTCTTCTCCCACTACATCTGATAATCCTAAAATATTGTCATTATCGAAATTTCAATTGAACCAAATTAATAATCAAACTACAAATCAATCCAATATCACTAATATAACGAAACCAACGCCGGCAGGTAATATTCTTTAATATGTATAGGCTTTTATAAATTGTTAAGTTCATTATAGACCAATCCAAAGTAGCTTCTTCGAATGTCTCACATTTTAATAATAATGTGAATAATATTAACGAAAGTCCATTGTCAAGTTTAAAATTGGATGAAAATAACTCAACAATACAACTAAAACCAAATAATTTTTCGAAATTACCCAATGCACAAAATCAAAATACCGTAAACTCTTCAAAATTATCGACTTCTTCCGTACTGACTAAGTTCGAGTGTGAAATAGCAGATGGTAATATTATTGTTAAAATGTAATTTGTTTTTAATACCAAATGATATTTAGAAGTTTCATTTAATGAAAAGATTCAGAATAATCAACAAAAAGTTGCTCCCAGTATTACCTCATCAGCTACCTCAGCCAATTCTAATCCATCCAACTCTAACCAATCTATATCACCCATAAGGAAATCGAACCTATCAAAAACCCATGATAGTTCTTCTACTTCCAGCTCTGCACAGCCTCGAAGAGTATCATTTACGCCATGCATTGCTCCCATCTCCAGACAAATTTCTAATGAAGAAAACACTCAGGCATTCGTCACCAATGGGCCGCCCGGACCTGCTGGTTTTTATGCCCAATTGAATCAGCGCATTAAATACAGTGATTTGACCGCTACTGCACCAGATCGACATCCCTATGAAGGTGAAAATGCCCCAGGCTTTTCGAAAAGAATTAAGACAATGGAAATAGAGCGAGCACAGATGGAGGAACGTCATTTATTGAGAAGAAGTGGATGGACCAATTTTCTTCGTCATTATGAACAGAGTGAAAATAAGGGTAATTTTATTTATTTTATAAGTATCTAAGCTAAATCTCATATTTAAACATAGAATTGGGTTTTAATATTCAATCTCATTCCATCAGTAAAATTCATTCTGGAGAATATACAGATCTCAGGGTTTCCTACTTGGCGGTAATATTAAAATCAATAGAATATTCAAATTCCGATGGCCAAGCTGTGTTTTTCGACCCTTCAGGTATTTGTTATATTCGATATATTAATTCGTAGTCTAATTATATTATAGGTAGAATTGAATCTACAGTTCAACAATCACTCATTGAACAGTACGAGCCATACGCTAAACCTGGTATGGTATGGATATTACAGAGAGTAAGTTAAAATACTATATTTAGAAAATTTAACATTCACTCATCATTATAACTAATATAGTCCACATTATTCAATCCCAAAAAGAACGAATACCATCTTGTAGTCCATAACACCAACCTCATTCAAGTATTTTTAGCTGGTAAAAAATCTGATGGAACTCACCAATCTCCTATTCAAATTCGTCCCTTCCATAATCCAGAAGCAGAATCTGAATCCCACAACAATGATCATTCTACTATCATGTGTGATATAACAGAGGTAATACCATTTATAACTCATTACATTTCCCACTATTCGTTAATAACGATTTTTCAATCAGAGTAATCCATCTAATCGCAATACCAACGGACTAACTAATGCCACCATTCCAGATCACAAATGGGACGAATTTATGGATTTTGATGAATTTAATGACTTTGAAACTTTATTTTAAATATTTCATATTGAATTGTGTTTGTAGTATAATATTTAAATATAGCTTGATTTATTATGTGAATGTTAAATAAAAATTTATTTATGATTTAGTGTTTCGTAATTTTCGTAATTTTGTCTCATTTGAAGAAAATTTAATATTGTGTTTTATTACTCTAATATTACATACTTTAAAATCAATCTTATCAATATTTTTATATAAATAGATTGACTTGTAATTCAATTTCAAATAATTTAGTATTGTCGATCGATAGTGCTTTTGTGATAGTTTTTAAATTCTAAATTTAATCATTGAAATTAAGTTTGAATAGATAATATTCATAGAATAATATTTCTATTGGTGATAATATTTTAATAAAATGTCTGAATGATAATTTATTGAATTATTAATATTGACATGATTAGTAAACTATATGTATAGGGATGGAATTTTTAAAAAATGAAGAAAAAATAATATTGAATTTAAATAAAAATGTTGATAAACAGTATAAAATAAAATCGATTATTAATTTGATCCAAAAACTATCATGTCAAATAGAAAAATTATTATACTTTAAGAATTTATTAAAAATAACATAAATTGAATAGTTAATTTTTGTGACAATTCTTACCTGATTGATACCTTTTCTCACTCAAATTCACTACCAAGTCCCTTATTAACCAAATTAAGTCTTATCAATATTTTACCACTTCACGTCCGAGTGACCTCACTGTTATTCAGTCGTTTCATACTTATAATAGTATTTTTCACTTAATTCAAAAAAGGACTTTCTCTCTTTTTTCATAAATAAACCATTTCCCCTACTTCCAAAAACCACTCTTTTAGTATACTCAAGTAGCTGCCTATAGCCTCACTTGAGTCATCTTTCGTCATTCACTCTACACCCGTTCATATTGATATTTTGTGATTCCATCCTCTTAGCATGTCGGATCCTCACGCCGCCGCTGTTGCTACTGGTCTAGCCTCTCTTTAAAACCCCCGTTTACAAGTGATTATGACCGGATAGCCAGAGAACTGATCATCGGTAGTTTACTCCAGTTGGTAGGTTCCATGCTTCACAATCTGGCCTACGGAATGGCTGAGTTGGTGTCCTCGATGACGCTCCAAGAGTTAATAACCGGGACGATGCTTCAGGCTTCCATGGCGCAATTGGCTAGCGCGTCCGACTGTTAATCGGGAGGTTGGTGGTTCAAGCCCACCTGGGAGCGTTACCAATCCTGTATCTTTATTTAATTGAATTTCAATTACCCTAAAATATAAGGCTGGTATTCATATTAAATAAATCTATATATTCTGTCAAATGAATTATTCAATATTTAAATTGAGAATATTTTTAAAATACAAAATTTATATATATATATTTAAAATTTCATTAATGATGAAAATAATAATTAATAATATTGAAAAATTAAACAATTTTTTTTCTCTATTTAATTATCGAATATAAATAATTAATTCAAAAGTTGAAATAAATTAAAATTTACTAATATTCTTTAAATAATATCTAAAGTGGAATCATTCATTAATCAACTTAAAACTACTTTTAATATAATTACTATATAAAATTTTTATTTTATTCAAAATTTATTAAAATTATTAATAATTAAATTTAATGAATATATTAAAAATTAGTCAAATCTACCACCACATTTTGTGCAGCGCTTCTCCATAAGAGCTAAACAACACAGAATACCAATAGGGAAGAAAAGTATTCCTAATAAGGCTCCTCCTAGCGTAACATCTTTTGTAAACTCATGCTCCCCACCTCTTGCGCAAGGTCCAGCTGGAACGCACATGAAATTGCCATTTGGTTGGTCGGAATTTGGGCGGTAATTTGGAGTATTCATATGGCTAGTGACTGGTTGTGTTAGATTTTGAGTTTGATTAGTGGCAGGAGCACTAGATCCTGGTTTTTCACTCATATTATTAATTTTAATAATTAGTTTAAATATAAACAAAATTCTTTGATTTTTAATTGTATTTGAAAATTAATTAATATATATAAAATGAAAATTCGATTTTTTCCCTGGATTCACATTCTAAAGATACTTGTATAACCATATACTGGATTTGTACCCATTCAACGTTTAATTACAAGTTTTTCGCATTTATTTTTCAATTTTAAAATTTTACAAATTGGCAAATTATATTGAAGTATTATATAAATGGTATTCTTTTTGATTCAGAATAAACTAGGTTATTATAAGATTTGATTTGACCAGATATATCAAAGTGTATCACTTAATTCTTCTATATCAAAATAAACTTTTAAAAATTGAAAAAAATTTTTGATTGAATTTTTAAGATAGATTTATTTAGTACTAAATAATGAGAATTTGAATAACATTAAAACATCATTAAATTGTTTATTGCCTTAACCAAAATATACTGTTTTCATTGAAAGATAGCGGGAAATTAAAGCCCAATGAGCTAGTATTAGTAACTTGCATGTACTTTCAAAAATGTTTATTTGATATACAGAAGAGAAGCGCTAAAGCTAGTTGGTTATCAAATACCATTATTAAATATTTTATAATGTCAGCTAATAATTACAGAGATTTAAAATAAATCCCTTGAATCAAAACTTTAAAATGTTCATCAAATAATCAATCAAAAGTTAATATTAATATACTATCAAAAAATTTAAAGATATATATATTTAATGATAAAAGCCTTGATTATTGACAAATATAAAAAATAATGATGTACATTTTTTATTATTGAATGAATATTTAGTGTATATATTAATAAAATGGGAATATCAAATTTGACGAATATATTGATTTTTACATTAAATTAAAATTTGTGATTTGGTATAGGAATAACAAACTGTAAATGAATTTTTCATAAGTTTGATTAATATCTTTTTAAATATGATATTAAATTATAACTTTGTTTTGCAATTAAGGTTCCCTGTAAATTTTATTCATATATTGGAATTATTAAATTACTATATTAACAGCGATATTTATGAAAATTATCACCTTCTAGTTCATCCAAAATATTGGAGCTCTAAGTACATTGAATAACATTACTATTGTTTATAAGGTATCTCCAATATAAGATAAGGGAAAATGTCTATTGATGCATCTTTCATCTCTAGATCGACTGTATATAAGATAGCTGACTTGATCCACCTTAAAAAATTAACGAGTTATCCAAAATAGTTTTGATAAAGATATAGGATAATTAAACAAGGAATGTGTATTAGGAAATTGATTTTATTATATACCTAATAATCCAAATTTTCAAGAATATATATCCCATCACCCTAATAATTCAGTCTCAGAACTCTTGGCTTGTGAGTATCAAAGTATTTCGATTTTAATATATTAGCACAAAATAAATTTTGTATTCAATGGCCATCAATGAGTTTACCGAACTACATTTGGTATATATCAAATTTTATAATTTATAAGAATAATAAAAATATAAAATTTTAGATCTTGAGTGAAACAGTAATATAATATTATAATAATTTTGACTCACAAAATATAATGAAAAACTCAATCAATATGTTATTAGTAAATATATAATATAATATAATATAATAAAATGAATCAACTTTTTACTTTATATATTTAAAATAATTTTTACTTAGTAATAAATATTTATAGATATTGATATGATTTCAATTATATAATATATGTAATAAATGGCAATAATCAATTTTCAGCGATGGGAGCATATAATTTATTATGCATTTTCTTTATAGTGATTATTATGAGATAATTGTAAAATAAGTTAATAGTTTAATGATGTTTTTAAATCAATTATAGTATCTGTTAAAATAAATAAAGGTTACAAATATAAGAAAAAAAATATGAATAAAATAATTGAAATTTTTCTTAAAAGTGGAATAAATTTTAAATATGGTATTATTTTTTAATAATAATAAAAAAATAAATTGATATATTTATAATTATTATAAATAAGAATTTAAATTCTCCTACTAAAATATTAGTTATTACTAATTTTAAATACAATGAGAATATTTATTTTGCTAAAATTTTTTGTTTAACAATTGAATGAGAAAAATCGCGTGTATAAAAACAAAAATTTTACTGTGTATTATTATTATTATGTTCATTGAACAATATATTAAATATGAAATTATCTTTTTATTCTGTTTTATTATTGAGAGCTCTCTCCATTTCAATCTAGAACAAATCGGATGACTCCAATGAATTTGATCAACTAGATCAATATGACGACTTTGAAGCTGTTGAAGAGTTTGACGAGTTTGATAAGTTTGATAGTGTTGATTTTGATTTTGATTTTCAAAAAATCTGGTCCAAAGCAGAAGAAAAGGTTCGATCTTGCCAATCCGATAACATTGATGAAGAAATGAAATGTATTTACGGTATCCCAGATGACCAAAATAATGGTAAACTGTCGTTTTATGAATTCGATAGAGCTAAAATGTCATATTGTATGATGCTCAGTATGATGGAATTATACAAGGCAGTACCCCAGTGTGTTGATCCTGAATGTAACGAGTATACTGTGAGCAGTTCAGGAATTCCATATGATCAATGTATATTAGAATTTGGCCACTATGTTAAGTCTAATAATCCCCATTTTATTGATTGTCTATCTCAATGTCTCGAAAATCAAAGCTTTGGATTTGATATGTGCGATTATAAATGCTATAATCCTGAATACGATTTTGTATCGAGTGATGATTTTTTTATGGTTTAATAAAATAACATTAATACAAGGTATTTTAATTCTCCTGTGACTAATGGAATAAATATATGTGATTTTATTTACAATATTAATCATTTTGGTCAAATATGAAGTTTCTCAATTATATTTGATTATTTCAGATGAGCATTAATGATTTTGATATATTCTGAATTATTTTTCCAAATTTTATTGACACACGACTTACTAAGTATTTGAATTGTTCTAATGCTCTCTATATTCAACAATTGTAATTTCCTAATTGACTACTAATATATTATAGAGGATATAACTAAAAATTAAAATGGTAAGAATAAAGCTTCAAAACTCTCGATCATATTGAATAAGATGCTAATTCTCATTTATGAAAACATTGATTTGCCATATGAAAAAAGTTTAAATATTATTAGTTATTTAATATATCAAACATATAAAACTATAAAATAAATAACTTTTAATTACTCACTTTATATGAAATATATATTTACTGTATTGTTATATATATGTGATCTACTTTCTAATATTAATGATGAATAAATAGATATTTTGTACAAATTTGATTAAAGTTTATACATTATCAATATTATTACAATACTTGATTTCAATATCAAGTTATCAGTCACTATATGTATAAAAATAAAATTATTAAAAATATTTAATATATCAATTAATAAAATATTTTTGATTAACCTAATACTGATAATTTTATGAATTTTTATGATCAGTTTATATTTTGATTATTAAGTTTTTAATACTTTGAAACAAGTTTGGAATTGATGATGATTTTAATTATAATAATTATCAAAAATGTTATATAATTAGCACCAAGAACAAATATGTATTGCCATAAAATTTCTAATGATTCAAATAAAAATTGACAGCTAAATGTAATATTCATATATACTGTATCATCATTAAATAATAATTTTCAATTATAAATACAAGACAAATGACAAAAATAAAGCCAAAATTGTAATTTTTTTATTTTAAAGCAAATTACATACCAATAAAGTTCGTTTCATTTGAATACAAGAAATAACTATCAAATTTTTATTTTTTTTATATTCAATTATTACAAATACAAGTTTAGATTTTGTGAATCTTATTAATAATATTTAATACCATGAGAATATAAAATCTGACTATAATATTAGGTTTAACATTTGGATGAGAAAATGCCGCGTGTATATAAACAAAGATATTATATTGAATTATCATCATGCTAATTCAATATGAATATGAAATTAACTTTTTATTCAGTTTTATTATTAAGTGTTCTTTCCAATTTACTCGTTAATGAATTGGATAAATCCTATAGCCATGTTCAAGTATTTCAACAACATGAAATAAATCAAATAAGGTATAATTCTAATAATCCCAATTCTAACGTCGAAGTTAAAGCTAAAGATTGTGAAACTGACAATATTGAGGAAGATCTGAAATATTTCTTGAGTATTTTGGGTGAAGAAAACATTGATCAAATACTACTTAAAGAAGTAGCAGATACTGGAATGCCTAGATACCTGGAGAGTAACCAATCCAAATATTCTGGACTAATAACACAGTGTCAATTTGGAGATTTTGAATGTGAATATAATCGTGACAAAGATATGGACCAAATATTTCATCAAAGTATAATTGAACTACTAAGACGTATTAATAGACTAGGCAATCATATTTTCAAACATTTTTCAAATCATAATAACTTTTTTGATCATATAACAATATAGTGAATCAATAAAACATAATTCACTGTCTCGATATATTACTTTTACAATCTATAATATTCTATTTTGAATAGGAGATAAAATTCTCTTTTGGACAATATGTAATTAGTTATAGAAATTTAATCAATAGTAATCAATAGTCAAATGCTATTTTTTGCTAATTCATTATATACAAAAAATAATCAATAAAAAATTATAATTTGATTTAATATTCAAATTTTAGTTCAATTTATTCATATTTGGATATATTATTTATACAATAACATTATAGTCAATTAATGACCAAATAAAATTTTATAAATTAAAGATTATATAATTTCTTGTCTAACAAATATAATCATAATTTATTTGTAAGATAATATATTAATAAATTTTAATCTAAATTAAAAATTATGTAATACAAATCAATAACAGATTATATAATGATAAATTATAAATATATTGAGCTTATTTTAATTAAAGTAAAATTAAAATTGAATTGGACCTTTATTTAAAAAATTCAAATTATTTCATAATAATACTTAATTATCAACAGAGTGAACAAAATAATATTGTAATCTGTCATAAAAGGCGAAGGTATTATTATATATAAACAAAAATTTATTATGAATAGTGATTGTATTGATTCGATATGGTATTAGCACCAAATTACCTTTATTTTGATTTATTATCGTGGATTCTTTCTAATTTACTGGAAAATAAATCCATGAAGCTTATGCTAATGGTTAATTCAATTAATAGGAAATCTATAAAAATATAAATATTTTTTTTGAATTTTGACTTTTAGAAGAAATGGAATGAATTCAAAGTCAAATTATAAAAATGTGAATTTGACAATTAAAATAAAATTATGTAAATTTGATTTCCCTGCAGATAAACACAGTGGTAATATGTCAAGGTGGGAATTTGCAATAGCTAAGATGAAATTTTGTTTAAAGGTTGGTATGATGTAAGCTAGTAAAGCAATGTTCCAATGCATTGCTTCTGGATGTATGGAAGTGCTTGCCAGTGACCCATTTCGGTGTAAGAATGTTCACTTGAATTTGGTAATCATACCAAATCTATAAATACCAATCGTACAGAATATTTTTCTGTGTGTCCTAATAATTATAAATACGAATTTTAAAGTGGTAAATATCAGAATTGTAAATCTGTTTAAAATTTTATTTCGAAAGGTGAATTATAATTAACTAAACAAAAATCAATTAAATGGTTAATAAACATATAATAATATTCCATAAAATAGATTATATAAAAAATAATAAGTTCCTATTATAATTTCAAAGGAACTTTATAATATAAAAAAATATTTACAATAAATAGCTTTTTATATTTTAAACTCATGAAATGGGATTTCACATTTTAATGAATATTGGTTTGTTTCCCATATTAATTTGTTTATAACAAACATTAAAATCACAGTAATTAAGATAAATTGAGGATGACTTGTATAAATATGAATCTAGTAATGATTCTATTTAATTTATTATGATTTACTTTCAATAGAAGTAAAATATAAATTTTATTAAGTCATTTTATTTTCTAATAATAATTAAATTGAATTAATTTCAATTTAATCATTTACTAAATTTTGAGGAATTTATATTGTGGTGTTACTGATTGCTATTAGAACGTTGATAATAAGGAAAGGGACGGCTTGCTCATGGTTTATCTGTAGCTTGAGTTAAAATGCTTTATCAAAGTTTTTAAGGGTTTAATAGTCTGAAAAGAAGGCCGGAGGTGATATTGAAAATGTATCTGGACAATGGTACTTTTATAAATTATTTGTTGGCCGTAAGTAGTGTAAAGAAGTGTATTAGGTCTTCAAAAAATGAGACCTTGAAGTGGTCTGACAGGTATTCCAAGGTGATATGTCCACAAGGTAATATATTGTGAGGTGAAGTTGGTCTGGTGGGTCACAGTCCAAGCAACCGTAAAATATTAGAAATTAGCATGAATGTATTTGTTTATATAAAAATCATAAAAATATAGAATAATTATCACATAGATTTATGATAGAAACTAGGTAATATATGACATTATTTTCGGTCATTCTTACTATAAATATTTTTCGATTGTGACATTAATAGCCATATGATATACAATAGTAAAAATTTATATTATATCAAACCAAATTATGTACAATATATCATTTTCAAATTAATTTTGAATTTAGTTAATTATTATCTTTAAATTGGAATAAAATTTTAAAAAATTATAATATTTTAATTTATTCTTATTATAATTAGTAATACAGTATATCTTATCTGACTAATGATTATTACTAATATTATACAAAATTAGAATATTTTCTCAAAATATTTATTTTCTTGTTGGATGGAAATATCAAATTAAGTGTATAATGAGAAAATTTTACCAAAGATCCCTTTCGCTACTGAATAACTTTTAAACATGATATTAGCCTTTTATTCTATGTGTTATTAAAAGATCTTTCCAAAATGGTAGATGATACATCTTATGGATTACATGGATATTATCAACTAGATGAATTTAGTGAAATCAACCAATATGATGATTCAATCCTGGGTTTTAAAGATATTAATTCTGACTTAAAAGTTGATAATATTTATTATGATTCTGGCAATATTTGAGAGTATATCAAATGTTCTTTAGGTTTATAATATGAAAAAAATAAAGATGAGATCTCATTTAAGATTTTGTATATGATAGATATCACCCAACATGTTACTAAATTTATAAAAATATATCAAACAAGTATTCGAGTGTGAAATAGGAGGTTTCGAATGTAGAATTGGCTTTGATGAGGATATTAATGAATTTGTGGAATGAGGTATATTTGTAAAAGGCTAACAAATAGAATCTCTTGATCTCAATCTTGAAAAGTGTAGATCTGAATGTCCTAAACTTATATCTCAACAATTTTTAAAATATGAGTATAATTGCTATTAATTCAAACAAGAATAGTATCAAGACATGATAAATTGTTATATTAAATATGCTAATTTCCTTGGATCTAATCCATGTGGAGTTTAATATAAAATCATGCCAAGCATTTTCGAGAATTATTATGTTAATTTAATTAGCTAAAGTCCGGATATACCAGATTCATTACTAAGGAAGAATATATTGATATATCTAATTGATAAAGAAAAAAATATTAAATGTAAAATCTTTGACTGATTAATTTGAAAAAAATGAATATATTTATCTTGACTAAATAAATTCATATTTCACAATTATAAAAATATAAAAAAATTAATAGATTTCAGTTATGTATGAAATGAAGTTATTGATCAAATATTATGCCATATCTTGAAAATTTTGGCAAAATTATACTATTATACTATCATACTATTATACTATTATAATTTATATTATTCATTCCTTACCAAATAAAGTAACTATTCACTAATAATACCAGGAATTGACAATATTTAATTTAAAAAGATTTTAAATTTTTGTAAATCTAAAAAAAATGTAACATCAATTGGTATAAA
Source organism: Conidiobolus incongruus B7586 (assembly GCA_000697335.1). NCBI lineage: Eukaryota > Fungi > Entomophthoromycota > Entomophthoromycetes > Entomophthorales > Conidiobolaceae > Conidiobolus > Conidiobolus incongruus. The sequence continues at coordinate 5,313 of JNEM01010958.1, read as the reverse complement.
ATTAAAATTTATATGAGAATTTGAAATTAGGTAAATTTTTAACTCTTTGAGGACATTCAGAAATTGTCACAAGTTTGAGAGTAGAGTGATAAAATTCAGAATGATTAATGCATAATAAATGACTGAAGAATTTTAATTTGTTTAGAATAAAAACAACATATATATATATATTCAAAACTTTATCTTAAGAGGATAAATATGTATATTCAAAGTTAATTATTAATATATATTGTTTAAAACTTATTTGATTCTTCTATTTTAACAAATTAAAAGTTAATATCTAAATGATTAAATTGAATTTAAAAAGTTGATCAAGAATTTAGTTCAATACTTTCCAAAGAACAAAAAAAATTTAAGAGCATTAAATAAGGAAGAAATAAATATGGATATTTTTCAATGATGTTAATGATGAGTATAATAGTTATAGGATGGACTCATAAAGCAAGCTTCCATGGCGCAATTGGCTAGCGCGTCCGACTGTTAATCGGGAGGTTGGTGGTTCAAGCCCACCTGGGAGCGATTTGGATTCATATTTAATGTTTCAAATCATAAATATATCAATAACTATTTGTTTTTTTGCTATTCTAATTGATAGAAATTTCTTTTATTAATATATTCTAGTACATTTATAATTTTGATTTTAATTATAAGGAATTCGGAAACGTATAAGATATTTTATTAAGATTAATATAACATCCTATTCTTAAATAAATATTTAGTATAGAAAAATACTAAAATTAATAATAATAATTGTCAATATCAAATTAATAATTTTATTTAATAAAGAATCCTTCATGAAATTTCAATTCTCATATTATTATTTTTAATTCTAACTCTCTAAAATAATTATGATTATTAAAAAACATTGTAGAAAACCTTTGAATGAATTATATAAAAGCATGATGTTTAAATTATATTATTAGTAATAAAAATCAGGATGATTAAAATATAAACAATAATATAAAATAAGTAGAGATATTGAAATATTGTAAAAATAAATGAAAAAAAGGAAAAAAATAATATTATAAAATATCAAATATAATGATTTTAAGAAATATTTAGTAATATTTTATTAATTAAATAATTTATTTTACATTTTTTTGATATTAACTGAGTTATCAATTCAAATTTACTAATTCATAAAAATTAAATTTTCATTTTTTTATTCCTAGTCTTTGAATTAATATCCAAAATAAGTATTAATTAAGGAATAGACTTGTATTAAATTAAAGTTTGATCGAACGAAAGTAGCAATTAAGTCTGATTTGAAATGGATATAAATGATATATATATATATATATATATATACGTTGTCATATCAGAAATTACATACTTCTCATATCAATTTTGTAATTGGGAATGTGACAAAAGTCTGTTTTCTAATATTCTTAAATAATCAATTTCAATCCCATAAAATTCAACACTAATAGAATGACAGTAATTACGTAAACTTAATTCAAGTTATTTAATTCAAATCTACATAAAATCACTCTTAAACAATTCATCATAAACACATTATTGAATACCTTTAACCTCAATTGATTAACTATCTCAATATCAAATATAAAATTAATAAATAATGGAAGAAATTGGCATTTTACCCCAAAATAACCACCATAACAATAACATTAGTAACGTGAGTGTTAGCAACAAGACAAGTTTAATAAAAGAATTAAACGAAAGGGACTATTATTTGAAGTATAAAAATTTACAAAGGCATTTGGAATTTTTAGAATTACAGGAGGATTATATTAAAGATGAGCAGAAGAATCTAAAGAGGGAATTGATAAGAGCTCAGGAGGAAGTTAAAAGAATTCAATCTGTGCCCCTTGTTATTGGTCAGTTTTTGGAGCCTATTGATCAGTTTACAGGTATTGTAGGTTCAACCACTGGCAGTAATTATGTCGTGAGAATTTTATCCACAATTGATAGAGAATTGTTGAAACCTAACGCGAGTGTAGCTTTACATCGTCACTCTAACGCTTTGGTCGATGTGCTACCTCCTGAAGCTGATAGTAGTATCACCCTTTTAGGATCCGATGAGAAACCCGATGTATCTTATGCCGACGTCGGTGGTTTAGACGTTCAAAAGCAGGAAATTCGTGAAGCTGTCGAGTTGCCATTAACTCACTTTGATTTATATAAACAAATTGGTATTGACCCTCCCAGAGGTGTCTTATTGTATGGGCCTCCTGGTACTGGTAAGACTATGTTAGTCAAAGCAGTTGCTCATCACACTACCGCATCCTTCATCCGTGTATCTGGGTCAGAATTCGTACAGAAATACTTGGGAGAAGGCCCCAGAATGGTGAGAGACGTATTCCGTCTCGCCAAGGAGAACACCCCCTCTATTATTTTCATCGACGAAATTGATGCTATCGCTACCAAGCGTTTCGACGCTCAAACCGGTGCCGATCGTGAAGTCCAAAGAATTTTACTTGAATTGTTGAACCAAATGGATGGTTTCGACCAAACCTCCAACGTCAAGGTCATCATGGCCACTAATCGTGCAGATACATTGGATCCCGCCCTCCTCAGACCCGGACGTTTGGATCGCAAGATTGAATTCCCCACACCCGACAGGAGACAGAAGCGTCTTATTTTCACATCCATTACCAGCAAGATGAACTTAAGCGATGAAGTGGATCTCGAAGAATTCGTAGCACGTCCCGACAAGCTGTCGGGGGCTGAAATTGCAGCTATCTGTCAAGAAGCCGGTATGCATGCCGTCCGAAAGAACCGTTATGTAATCCTTACCAAAGATTTGGAGAAGGGCTACCAATCCAATGTTAAGAAACAGGATACCGATTTCGAATTTTACAAATAATCTGGATTTCATAATTATTTTTTTAACTAAACTCATATTTTACAATTTCATATTATTACAATTTAATTTTTGATTTTAAATAATATTATTCCAGTATTTTTACATTTATCAAATAATTCAAAATAATTTATATATTTTTTTATCATAATTTTAACAACAAAAATATTATTTTGATCCAATTTTTAATATAATCTAAAAATTTGATTCATTTTCACCAATCACCTATGCTATTAATTCAATATCAACTTATAAAAAATAATCCCATAATATCTTTGAACTAAATTATTAATATAAATTCAATTTATTGACTAGGTTATCTCCAAAAATACTATAACTAATTATCTAAAATTATGAATAATGAAACAATAACCGAAGAAGAAATTCAACAAGTACTCCAATCTCAACTATAATATTATTTCAACTTTTTAATCCAATTTACATAGATTCAAGAGTGGTTATCTCTCGAATTTGGTATCAATCCCTCAGAATATATTACCAATATTCAAGAATTTAAAATTATTAAAAAACTTATAAAAATTAATGAAACAGAAACAAAAATTAAAGAATTTAAATTGAATGAAAATAGGAAATTAATTGAAGAATTAGCAACTGAAAGTAATAGTTACAATATGAATTGAAATTATTTTATTAATAATTAGATAGATGATAAATTAGAGAGCTATTTTCAAAATTTAAATTTATCTACTTCAAGAGATTTGGAATTGAATGAATTGACGAATTATATGGCTAAATTATGTATGAATTTTCATTTGTTGGAATTGAATACTACCAAGTAAATATATATGCTTTATATATATATATATATATATATTATATTATATTATGTTATTAATATTGGTATTTAGTTTAATTCGACAAATAACTCAATTTAAATTAAAATATAATCAGAGTGAAAATAAACTTAAACAATTTCAACTTATGGAATTCAAATTAAATCAATTGATTAGTTATAATCAAAATAAGTTAATTGAACTAAAGTAAATATCTTATAATTTCTATAACTTTCATTATTAATCTAATATTTTAGTAATTTAAATTTCAATAATCGATTATTAAAAAATATAAATCAATCTAATTTACAATTACAAAATCATATTGAATCTTTAAATACGAAAAGGGAGAGTTATGAAATGGAATTAGAGCATTATAATGTAAGTTTAAAATACCTATCAAATTCATTTTAAAATTAATTGATAAATAGAGCATAATACCTCACGATACTATAAATTCTATCAACATAAACGGGATTCAAACCCAACTGGTAGAAATTGACTCTTTAAACCAATCTATATCCAACTTGAATGAAAAATTATCCAAGTTTAAAGATTTACCACCTAATTGGGACGACGCCAAATTAAAATTAATTGAGATGGAATCAGAACTAGTAAGTTTGTATATGACTTGGAGTGTTGGTATTAACTTAGATTTAGGATTTATTATATTTGAGGCACGAACAGTTGGTCAATCAGTTAGCAATAGATGACGAATAATACATAAACTGTAAATGAATTAAATTAAAACACATTTAATTAAAAATAAAATTTTTGATTATTATTAATTATGTAATAATTTTAAAATTAAAAATCTAAAATTAATGATTAAAAAATTAGGTATTAAAAAGTTGAAAATTATACTTTTAATTCTCATGATACGCTCCCAGGTGGGCTTGAACCACCAACCTCCCGATTAACAGTCGGACGCGCTAGCCAATTGCGCCATGGAAGCTTGTTTTTGTTTTCATTAAATGATTATTGACTATAATATATAATTACCAATTCTTATTAAATCATTCGAACCTAACTATTTATTAATTTCCTAATTTATTTTATTAAACATAATATCATTAATAATCTTAATATCATTTGCTTCCACTAAATCTTTGTTAATTTTTTCTTTAATCAAATTATTTTTATAACATCTTTACTTATACTTATATTATTTACATATTCTTTAAAATCAATATATCTTTAAAAAATTGATAATTGACTAAATATACCAATCTATTTTAATCAGTCTATATTAATTTTTAAACCATTATTCTTTTTAATTTTAATTTTATATTTTAAGAGAAAATTTAGAAATATTATATAATAATATAAATATAAAAAGAACAAATGGCAAACTTTTTAATTTATTTTTTTTTTTTCAACCAAATTATTAATTTTTCAAAATTAATAATATATTATATTCATAGAAAAGTTAATATTTTCCAATTATATACATATACATATATATATATCAATAATTATTTTTTTATTAAAATATTTTTGATTAAAATTTTAAAATTAAATTTAGTCATATTTAAAATAATTAATAATCATTAAAAATTTTTTATTTTAATTTTATTAAAGCTTTACCATATACTATTTAGAATCAAATAAAATTTGTAAAAAATTTATAAAAATAATATTTTATATAAAATTATTATTTCTTTTTAGATCTATTATTTTAAATCAAAAGAGGAT
>JNEM01010955.1:0-10140 GCA_000697335.1 Conidiobolus incongruus B7586 | reverse complement strand
AAGGATTTTAAATAATAAATTAAAAAAACTATTAAGTATAATAAATTAAATAAATCATATATTATTTTCTAACAAAATAATTCCTTTTGTTATATTATTAATTTTATTCTTAAATAACTGAAAAATAAAATAATAATTATTATAACATAATTTTTTTAATTTTTAAACTTTAATTAATTATTTTTTAATGAACTAAAGAAATTTATTAAAGTTTTCCTATAATAAAAAATTGAAATTAACTTTAATATTATATTTAAAAAGCTTAAAATAATATTAGTTTTGTTTAATATAAAAAACTAGTTGATTATATTAAATAGTTTTCTAGATTTGTTAAATTAATTAAAGAGAGTTAAATTATATAAAAAGTTAAATCCAAAAAAAATTTATTAATTAATTATCTATATTAATATTTATTACTTTATAAAAAGATATATTATATAGCTATTTATAAAAGAATAGGTTATATAATGATCTATAAGAATTTTAAAAATTGTTATTAATTTATAACACTCCCTTCAAATTTTATTATAATAGAGTAAAGTCTTTTTTTAAAATAATTAAGATTATTTACTAAGGAATTTTCTAAAAGTTTTAAAATATTTAATATTTTCTTTATTTTTTTAAATAGCTCTATTAAAAAGATAACTTTAAGAATATATAAAGTATCTATCTTAATTTCAACAAATTTATAAATAATTTTATTAATAATATATATCTTATATTTTAAGTTGATAGGAAAAGGTTAAAATTATATAATATATTTAAAAAAAATATTCTTTTGTATTTTAATTTAATTTTAATAACTTCAAATTAAAAACAAAGTGAATTTATAAGTTAAGAAGCAAAGTTAGTTTATATATATTTAAATATAGTTTTATATTTTTAATTAAATAAAGTTTTAACTATTTAAATAATAATTTGATAATAAATTGATTAAAGTCTTAAGGAAAATTAATTCCATCTGAAAATAATAATATTAAAGAATTAAAAGATAAAGTTAAAATAAGGTAAGTATTTAAATTATAGTAATAATCTTATATATTTAAGATAAAGAAGATATAATCTTAAGTTATAAATAATAAAAAATATATATACTCTATGAAATTGATAATATTAGATAAAAATCAATATCAGATGTTATATTTACAGTTAAAGTAAGATATTAGTTATAATTTAAGTAAATTAATATATTATTAGTGGATAAATTAATTAAATTATTAAAAGTAAATTTAAGCAAAGATAAATTCTTAATTTAATTTTTTATGTTATAATTAAAATAAGATTTAAAAGCTTTTTTAAAACACAAATTGCTTACTTAAATTAACCATTAAATTATAGATGATAAAAGGCTATAAGGTTATATTAATAACCTAGTAACTTTATAAATAAAGACTAAAATTTACTTATGAATTTTCTATTATAATTTATTATAATAGTTGATAAAAACTTATAATATATAAAGATATTTTTAATAAATAACTTAACAATAGTTTTTAAGTTAGCTTTTTTATTAATTAATATAAAATATATTATTTTTGTTAAATAATTTATAATAATAAAAACATAATTAAACCTATTTGAAGTTCAAAATATTTTAGTAAAATTTATAATAATATTAAATTAAAAAGTTTAAAAAACAGGTAATATATTAAAATTACTAAAAGGGAACTAGTTGAGAGGTTTATTAATTTAATATTAATTATAAAAACAAATTTACTTTTATATAACTTTTTTTATATTAAGTTAGTAAAAATTAAAAAAAAGTTTTTTATATATATATAAAAACTTTAATAACCTTAAATAATAAAGTTATGATAAATATTTAATAATTATAGTTTAATGGTTAAGATATTAGAAATATAAATATATAAATTATGATAAAATAGGAAATTATAATATTAATAATATCTTATATAAATTAAGATAAGAATATTTAGGTTATAGATATAATTGATAATTTTTAAAACATAATCATTATTAAAAAGTATATTTTAAATATTATATTACATATTAGATTAAGATTATTCTAAAGAGATGTTATTTAACTTAATATAAGTTAATTTACACTTATTATAAATAAAAGTATAATTAAAGCATTTAGAGATAAAATTAACAAGAGCTTAAATTTTCATTTGATATAATATATATAAAAGTTAAATTAATAAAAAAATGAAATTTATAAACATTAATATTTGAATAAATTAAGTTAATTATTAATTTATATGATAAATTTATAGTTTATAAATATATAAATAAACTAACTTAATATATAATAATAAAAATATTTAAGGCATTTGATAGTAACAAAAAGTTTTTATTTATAAAATATATAGTTTATTTCTGTAAAAGTTATTTTAGCAAAATAAAATATAATAGAGTAAAGATTAAAGTGCTTTAAGTTTAATATTTTAAATATTACTCTTTTTTCAACTTAATTTAAAAAAATAAGATTATAATTTAAAAAATTAAGTTAACTTAGCTAATTACTAATAATAAAGCTAAAACCATTTATAAATAAAATTATTAATAGTGAAAAATTAAAATTATAAAGTATAAAGGTATTACTAATAATATTATTAATTGTTAAACAGGTAAAATATTTTAAAAGAGTTTATATTTATAAAGATAATTTATAAAATAAATTAGTTAATAATAGAATAAATTTTATATAACTATTAATAAAGTTTTTGAAATAGTTTACCATACTTAAAAATAACATAATGTAGTATTTATCAATAATTATTAATTAAGATTATATAGCTTTAATTTTATTTAAATCTGTAAGTGTAGTGGTAGTTAAACTAATATAGTGCAGAGGAAGACTTAATATAAAAGTAGTGTGGTGCAGAACATGGTAATATAATGTGGCTGTAGTGTGCAAGTGTAAACAAAGTTTAATTAAGCTTCAAACTAGGATGAGTCACTGATATATTAAGATTTATATTAGGTAGTGCCAATATCCTACAATATTGACAGAATATAGTTTCAATCTTAGAAATAGTGTAAAAGTAAAAAATAGTAAGAATTAAGAAGAAAAAAGAGGAACCTAGTTTATTAAATGATTTAATACTATTTATACAATTAATTTAACTATATAAGTATAAATTAATTATATAATTAATAGTTAATTGGATTATATAAAAGTGTATATAAGAATTTAAAGAACTAATCTCTTAACACTCCCCTAGTAGGTTTCTTAAAAGAGATACACTCCCTAATTTTTTTGCAAATAGGTATAATAGGTTAAGGTATTCTTAATATTTTCTAGAGGTTCCTATGTAGCTTCTTTAATAAAATAACCCATCCATTTTACATAAAAATAAAGCTTATTCCTAATAGATTTAGACTTAATTATGTAATCAACATAGTATTCTTCTTCTCCATCTTAATTAATAATTGGATCTAGTTTTAAAGTTTTTAATTGATTAGGAAAAGTGTTAAAATCTTTAAAGTATGGTTTAATTTTAGATATGTGAAAGGTAGGGTTGATCCTTAAAGTTAAAGGTAATTCCAAGGTAATATTTTCAAAATTTGAATTAATAGATTAAATTTTATAGGGATTATAATATAATAGTAAATATTTGGGATTTAAGCTAGATTTAAGTAGGGTAGGTTTAAAGGCAAATTATTCTAAGTATACAAACATACCAGTTTTATATTTAAAAGGGTTTCTAAATAACTTTAAGTATTATTGTTCTATAATCTTTTAATTTTCTTCTAAGTTAAATTTAACAAGAGAATTGATATGTTTGATATTAGATTAAAATTCAACAATGTCCAAAGGTAAATTGATTTGAAGTTTTAGAGTAATTATTGAGTTAGGATGTTTATTATAATTAATGAAATAAAGGCTAAAACCTGTTGATTTATTAATAAAGGTGTTGAATAAATATTAGAGTTGGTAGATATAAGCATCTTAATTTAACTGATTAGTGTTAATATAGGCTCTAATCATTTGCTTCAAGGTTTTGATAGTTTTTTCAACAAGTCTATTAGTTTAATGATGATTAGTAGTAGATATACCTAAGTTAATCTTAAGGGAAAAGGATAGTAACTTCTAGAATCAAGAGTTGAATTGTGTATCTCTATCAGATATAATAGTTTGTAGAATTCTATAGTGGGTAAAGATATTAGAGAATAATAATTATGCAACATCTTTAACTGTAGAAGTTTTGAAACAAGGAATAAAATAAACATATTTAGAAAATGAATCAATTGTAATTAGTAAGTTATTATAACCATTTGTTGATTTAGGGATTTCTATGAAATCAAGCTGGATTTGTTGTTAAGTTTCATTAGGGACTTGTAGGGGAATAAGTTTACCATATTTTAGTTGAGTATTATATTTAGTTCTTTAGCATATATCACAGGTATTAGTGTATTTCTGAACTGATTTAACTAGGGAAAGCTAGTAGTACCTTATTTTAATTCTCTTAGCAGTTTTTAACTAGTTTTAATGTCCTCCAACAGGTAAATTATGGTATTCATCAAATATTGTTTGTTAAATCTTAGGAATGTTAGGAATATATAGACAATTATTATAATATAGTAAGTTAATGATAATTTTAAATCTTTTGACATATTTTAGTTAGTTTTCTAATGGTTTAGAGAGTTCTTCTTCAATTAAAATAAAGAAATCATTATTTAGTTGTGTTTCTTGAAGTAATTTAATAAATTCTTTATTTCCTTCATTAATAATCATTAAGTTAATATTTGCTGGATTTTTACAATTAGAACAAAAGGGTAAGTATGTAAAATTTCTTAACAAAGTATCTACAACATAGTTTTATTAACCTAAGAGATATTAAATAAAGAAAAAGTAAGCTTGGATAGTTTTAATCTATCTAACTTATTTTCTTAATAAATGCTTCTAAGTATTTAAGTAGATAAGTGATTTATAATCTATAAGTGTTAAGAAAAAGTTGCAGGATAAGAAATGTAAGTGATTTTTGATTATTTCTACTAAAGCAAGGAGTTTTTATTTATAGACTAGGTATTTCAATTCAGCTGGTTTTATTTTTCTTAACTAGAATGTTATTAGTTTTAAGGTAACATTTATAAGGTTAAATTCAACTTGTTCTCCCTTATTTATTATTTTATCTTATAGTTATAGGGTAAAATATAAATTAAATTCAAACTAGGTTAACTATCCACTAATTGTAAAAGAATTAGAGTCAATAAAAATAATAGTAGGTAGTTTTAGATTAAAGATAAATAAAGCAAGAGCATTAATAATATAGAAAATTAAAGCATTTATATAGAAAGTGTATAGTGGGGTTTATTTAAAAAGAGAGTTTTTCCTTAAGAGATTAGTAAGAAAAGTAATAAGTTCAATAAAAAAATCAATGAAATCTTTAAAGTAATTCAATAATTTAAATATAAACATAAGTTGATTTTTGTTTATAGGTATAGTAAAAACTTTAACACCATTGAGTTTAGTTGGATCAATATTAATTCTTTGGGAGGAAACAATATAACTATAGAAAAGGACAGAAGAGGCACTAAAGATAGATTTTGATAGTTTCAAAGGTAATTTATGTTCTTGAATAATTTGTAAAACTTGATTAACATGTTAAATATATTCTTCTTTAGTTTTTAAATAGATCAAGATATTATTAAAGTAAGTAATAACAAAGTTATTAAAGATAAAGTTGAAAAGGAATTGATGAATCAAGTGAAAGTTACAAGGGTATTATATAATCTAAAGTTTATAACAGTAAATTTATAGTGGTTTAAAAGAGTGTTGAAAATAGTTAAAGGGATAGAATCTTCTTTAACTTTAATGTTGTAATACCTATTCTTAATATCTAGTTTAGTAAATATAGTTGATCTAAGTAGTTTATCCCTAACATTATATAGGTTTAGTAATAAAGTTTTATCCTTGATAGTTTTAAAGTTTAAAACATAGTTATTAATATATAATCTCTAACCACCATTAGCCTTTTGTATAAAGAGGATTAGAGATCCCTATAGTAAAGAAAAAGGTCTAATATACCCATTTTCAAATAGTTTTTGGATTTCTTCTTTCAAGGTTTAATATTATTCAGGAGATAAATAGTAAGTAGGTTTTGAGTATAGTTGTGTACTAGGGATTAGTTTAATTTTGTATTTAATATTATGTTTAGGTGGTAATTTATTTACAGGTTTAAAAACATTAGCAAATTAACTTACTGTATTGTATAGGAAATGGTTATTAAATATAACTTCATTAAAATCAACAGATGAAGTGTTAATAGATGAATAATAAACAAATACATATCCTTATAAATTATTTAGGTTTTTCATTAGCTTTTTATATTAATTTTTACTTATAATAATAGAATTATTTGCTACAATTGTAGAATTAGTGTTAGGTAAAGTATTTAATAGTTTTATAATAGGGTAATGTAGATTTTTTAAGATTAATTCTACTAATTTCTTTTAGAATGTGAAAAAAATAGATTTGTAGCTTTTTAGGGTAATATCCATAGATATAAAACTGTGATATTTAAACTAATTTTAACCTAGTATAAAATTATAACCAATGTTACCAACTAGGAATTTAATATATTGGGAGTAGTTAAGAGGTAGTGATAGGTATCTAGATATAATGTTAGATGCTTGTTCTATTAAGTTGTTAGCATATTTAATTATCAAGTTACTTTTTTAGATAGGTAAGGATAGCTTTACAACAATAGAAGAGGAGATAATACAACTAAAACAACCAGAGTTAATTAAAACACTAACAAGTATATCTATAAAAAAACTAGTTAACACAAACAATAGGGTGATAGTTAAAGGTAAAAAATTACAAGGTAAATTAGTTACTAGAATATTTTTAGTTTCTAGTGGTTTAATCAGTTGGATTTCTCTAGTATACATAGTTTAATTTGTAGAATCATTGGTTTGTTAGAACTTTTGTGGATTAGATTAGAATCTGCTGACTAATTGTAAAAGGGGTAATTCTAAGGTTATATTAATATTATTCAAGTTTGATTTATGGTTGGTAAGTTAAGATTATTAAGAATTAAACAGATATTGCTTCTTTAAAGGGTATTTGTTAGCTCTATAGTTAACTTAAGTCTTTTAGCAATAATAACAACCTTTGTTTGTTCTTAAATAGGCTTTAGCTTCTTCACTAAGGGTTTTTTTATAAAACCCTAAAGCAAAAACATCTATCATTTAAAACTTAGGTGGGTTAAAATAAAGTTTAAAAGATTAATTTTTAGGGTGGGAAGATTTAGTTATAAAATAAAAGATATTATTGATTATAATTACTGTATCACAAATGTCAGAAAAAAACATATTATCAAAGTATTCCCTACTAACTAATTAGAGCTTCACTTAAAAGTTAAGGTATTGTAATAGTTTGTGGATTTATTCTTCTTCAGTGATATTTAATATGTTTAAGTATATCTTATTAAATTTCTTAATTAATTATCTTGTAGAAGTTTTTTGTTTAAGCTGGGAAAGCTTTTCTTTTGCTAATTAAACTTGATTTTTTAAGTAATACCTCTCTTTAAAGGCTTTTTCTAATTGTTTAAAAGTTTATATCTTTGTAGTAAGCTATCTTCTTGAAGATTCTTTAGGATTAAGCTTGTAATAAGTTAACTACCAAGTATAAATAGATTTTTCTAAAAAAGAAGTGGTTAATTTAAAGATATTCTTTGTATCTTCATCAAGAATCAAATCAAGGTAATTCTTCATGTTTTTAAGGTAGTTTTCAAGCTTGTGAAGGTTTTTTAAGTTATCATAAGTAGTTAATTTGTTTTTAAAGATACTAAAGAGGTAGTTTAATACATTAACTATAGTGAAGTAGCTGGTTTATTAGATTTAAACTCTTTGAAACATATTTTTTTCAATCAAAAGTTGTTTAATATAAGCTTCTTAGAGGGTAGTATGTTTTTAGAGATTAAAGTTTTAGATTCACTCAGTAATTAAACTACTATCATTATTAAAATAATATGAGGGTATCTCCCTTTTTAGTAGTATTATAGTATATAGTGTTAAATTTAAATAAAATAAATTGTAGATAAAATTTAAAATAGCAATAATTAAGTTTGATACAGATAGTTATTAATATCTAGTAGGTTTTTAACAGTTTTGTTACTGCTACTATATAAGTATAGTGGTAGTTAAACTAATATAGTGTAGAGGAAGATTTAATATAAAAGTAGTGTGGTGTAGAATGTAGTAATATAATGTGGCTATAGTGTGCAAGTGTAAACAAAGTTTAATTAAGCTTTAAACTAGGATGAGTCACTAATATATTAAGATTTATATTAGGTAGTGTTAATATCCTACAATATTAATAGAATATAGTCTTAATTTTAGAAATAGTGTAAAAGTAAAAAATAGTAAGAATTGAGAGGAAAAAAGAGGAACCTAGTTTATTAGATGATTTAATACTATTTATATAATTAATTTAACTATATAAGTATAAATTAATCATATAATTAATAGTTAATTGGATTATATGAAAGTGTATATAAGAATTTAAAGAACTAGTCTCTTAATAAAATCAATTTTAATTTTATTAGAAATTACAACATAACTATGAAATTAAACTTCTAAAAAAATAAAATAATATTTTAATAATTTAATCAAAAATAAATGTTTATAGAAGATTTAAATGATATATTTAATATGCTTTTAATATTTTGATAAAATTTTAAAGAAAACTAAAATATTATTAAAGTATAAAATAACAAAAATATCTTAAATTTCAAAAAATATATATTTATTAAGAAAATATATCTAACAAGAGTATTATAAAATTTAAATAATAAAATTATAAATTTGAAATAGATATAATAAGTATTAAATATAATTAAAAGGATTAAATCAAGGTGTGTAATTATATTATAATAACTATCATATATATTTAACTTAATAAAGTATTTATAACCTAAGATTTAATTATATAGTTTTAATAAATAATGATATATAATCTTTAATAGTTATTTTATTCAAAGTATACAAGTTAATATAAAGTTTTAAACCTTTATCTTTTTTCTTAATAAATAAAATAAAAGATCTTTATAAGGAAGTAAAGGGACAAATAAAATCTTTTTTTAAGTTAGATAATGGTTTTTTTTAGTGATTTATTTTTTTTGATGGATATATAATAAATTAAATAACAAACAAAAGTAAAATTAAGTTAACTTAATCTTATAAACTATATTTTTTTTAAAGAAAGTAAGTTTTAAAGTTAGAAAATATTTGAATATAATATTATAATATTATATAGTAGGTAATTAAAAAATATAAAGTTGAGATTAAGATTATTAAAATTTAGTTAAGATATAATTATATTAATAACAATTATATTAAAAGATATAAAATTAATAATAAATAAATATTTAGTAAATATTTTACAATATAGAATAATAAAATTAAGTTTAATAATAAGAGTTAATTTATTATTAGTAAGAAATTTAAAATAAAGATTATTTATAGTTTTTTATATAATAATATTATTTTAAGTAATAATAATAAGGGTAAATTTATAATAAAATATAAAGGATAAACTTTTTTTAAAATGGCTAATAATAAATAAAAAATATGATTTAACCTGATTTATATTCAAGATAATATTACGGTGAATCAAAACATTTATTAAAAAAATGTTTTTATTATATTTTAAGGATAAAGATAAAAAACTCTTAACTAGATTATTATTTTAATATTTAAATTTATTAACTAGTATTATAAAGATATTAAATTAATTTTTTAATAAATAAAGTTTATCAACTAAAATACTTTTAATTAAATATTTATTAATATTTATATTTATCAAAACATTAATTATATGGTTATTAATGTTACTTATAATAATAATAAAAAAGATTAACATAAGGTGAATAATCAAAAAATAAGATATTCTTAGTAAACAACAATTAGATTGAGTTTATTTTATTATTTTGTTTATTATTATAATTATTAAGTTTATAGTATTTTAAAAAATAATCTTTAATAGTATGATTTATATATATATGATTATAATAGAAATATTTATTTTATTTTTTCAAGAAATTCTTAATCTCAAAACTCAATATTTTATCTTACATAATATAAGCAAAAGGCTTTTTAATTTAAGCTGAGTTAATAATTATTTGATTAAAATTAAAATTATATATAAGATGAAATTTAGGAATAATT
>JNEM01010951.1:0-12140 GCA_000697335.1 Conidiobolus incongruus B7586 | reverse complement strand
CTATTATATTTATTAATAATATATATTATTAAATAATAATATTTAGTTATTAATTGGTTAAAATATAAATCTTTAAATTTTATTTAAGATGAGTTATAAATTAGTAAATTTTTAGTGATAAAAAAATTAAAATTTAGTGTATCTATCTTTAACTTTTTTAACTTCTTTAAGTTTATAAGATATAAAATCAATTAACTTTTTATATTAAGAAAGGTTAATCTTGTTTTATGTTTCTTAAATATATTCCTAAAGCTAATTTAAATTTTTTATTAAGGGAAAGCTTTAATAGCTTTTTATAACTAATCTTAAAGATGTTTAATTAAGTTAAGGTTAAAAAATTAAGAAAACTATTTTATAACTATTATTTTATTATTTTTAAGTTATTTGGTAGTAAAAGCTATAATATAATAAAAAACATTGTCTTATTAAAAAATAATATTAGATTTATTTAACCTATATTATTCAATGGTTTTTTTAGATTATTGTTTAAAATATTTTAATATATTTTAATATTAATTCCCTTATTAACTTTATCAAGATACTTTATACCTAAAAATAAAATATATATCCTTAAATAATAATTAACCTATTATTATACTTTTAGGTAAAATTAACATAATAATTATAAAGTAATTTTATATCTTTTTTAAAATATTTAACTTTTTTATTAGATCTACTAAGGTATATTTTTATTTTATTAAATTAAATAACCTTATTCTAATTAGTTTTAATTCATCATTAGTGGTAATATTTAAACTCCCATTTAATTTTATAATAGGATTTTTTTAATTAAAGGTGTTTTTTTAAAGTATAAGTGGTATCTATGTTAATATAAAGTATGTATAATAGTATTAATATTAACTAATATTCTTGTATAATCTTATAGTTCTTGTTATATTTTTACAATAATATTATATTTGCTTGTATTAATTAACTTATAGATATATTTCCTATCATATTTATTTATAATCTTAATATACTTAAATTTAAGTTTAAATATGTTTTTATTATTATCTTTATTAGCTTTAACTATAGTAAACTAGTTAACACTAATAATTCTAATAATATTATAAGTTGATTTATCTTTTTTATAAAGTTGATTAATATACAAATGAATTTTTTTAGAGAGGGATTTAAGTATAATAATACTAATATAAAAATTTAATATATTTATAAAATATTATATAAAATAATAGCAAAAAAAGATATGGATATAAATTATTAAATATATCCTTTTATCTTAAAAACTTGTAAATTTATGACTTACCTTAGTTATATATTAAGGATTAATATTTTTGCCAATAGTTTATTAAATATATTTAAATATATTTATTTATTATCAAATAATATACTTTAATTATATATTATAGTTTCAGATAATTTAATATATATAATTGTTTTAGTTATTATTTAAAATATATATATATTTGATTTTATGACTTATTTTTGCAGATTAGTATATAAGTAAATATATAGATAATTTTAATTTTATTATTTATCTTTATAAGTCAATATATTTAATATATTTAAATTATTAATAAAATCTTATATATAAAGTAAATTTTAATAAAAATTTTAAATTCCAAAATATATTAAAAATTAGTATATAAAAGTAAAAAAATATAGAATATTATAGAAAATAATGAAATAAATAATAAAAATTCAAAATCTATATTATTTTATCTATTAAATTTGATAATAAAAACCTAACTTTATATAAATTATTTTAAATTATTTGTAATAATAAAAGTAATATTAATTTGTATTATAAAGTTATTTTATTAAATAATATCTATATTTTATTTTTAATATAGTTATTAAATAAATAAGATATCTATATTTAACTAGCGACAAAAAATTAATTAATCCAATGATAAGGAATTAATAATATGATTTATTAGGATTGTTATTTATAAAAAAACAAATAATATTATAAAATTATCTGATAAATAAAAATATATTATATTAAGATTTGAGATATTAATTAATTTTTTTCTTTGATTTAAGTTAATTTAGTTAATATAAAATATTAGAAAAGGATAAAATATTATTTCTTTAGGTAAAAATCTTAAATGATTTCAAGTTTATAGTCGAGTTTCAATAATAATAAAATAAAAAAGAATTATAATAATCATAATCTGGTTTAGTTATGTATAAAATCAATTTTATATCCTTAAATAGAAATATTTTAATGAGAAAAAATTATAAGAGAGTATATATATAGTTTGAAAATATTAATTCTCTTAAATATTATATATATAATTTTTTTAAAACTATTAATATGTTTGAAAAATCAAAAATTATAAAATTTCCCATTTCTTTAATTCTGAGGAAATATAACAGAAAAATTATTATATTTATATTTATAAATAAATTTAGATCAAAGTATGTAATAGAATTGCTTTTTGATAAATTCCATTAAATATTTTATGCATTGTGTTAAATATATTTAAATATAAAAACGATGCTAATTAATAAGACCTTTTTAATTTAATAAAGCCAAATTCTTTTTAATAATATTGCTAAATTTTTTATAGTGGAAATATATAATAAGAATGTTAACCACTAATGTTAAAAAATTATAACATATTGTAAAAATCACAATGAGATATTTAATGAAAATAGACCATTTTAAATATATTTTATTTTATACTCGTGGATATATTCAATTTTGGATCATTTGTTGGTTGCTGAAAAATATAATTTTACGATTACAATATTTCCAAGTCATAAAAAAATAAAATTATATATTTCAAATTTATATGAATAAAAGAGAACGAGTACTTTAGTTGAGCTTCAAGTGCAACCAACTCTATAACTTCCGGTAATCAATTGAAATTAATTGTGAATCAATTACACTTGTTACTAGCATGGGCTGGAAATCCAGATTCCCAAGGTTAGCAAATAGACTGGCATCAAAAGTAGCTGGGCTCCTAGAAACCATTAGAATAACCAGCCACAATATCATGAATTATATTTAAATATCTCGGTTTTTATTATTTCCTTATACAAGTGTATTTACTTATATATTAGGATGATTCCTTCCAAATGTAAAAAGCAGATATTTCCATAATTCAAGTATTTTTTGTTATTTGTCATTTCTTAAATTTAGTAATAAATCTATATAACTAAATAAAATTGAAGACCTTGTAGATTTATTATAATTATCCCTAAAGCTTTTTCTTATAGTTATATTTTATAACTTTCAGGTAATATCAAAGTAAGTTTATCTAAGACGTTTCCTAATTTAATTAATTTCTCTAAAAGTTCATGAATTCATAATCCAAGTCTGCCTCACTTTTGTTGAAATTAAATTTGGTTATAACTGAAGTATTTGACCCTAGTTGAGAATGAAAGTGAAAAATTTTCATATTCAAACAATATTGGTTATATATTGATTTTACAAATCATACTACTGGAAATTATTCGATATACACTATATATTAGTTTCTTGTATATAATACTTTATATCATTGAGGGCAAAGTTTGCTTATACTTATTTGATCAGAATTTATGTTTTTGATATCATTTTTCTTTTTTAGAAAAATTCAAGATTAATGAAATATAAATTCTTTTGAAATTTGAAAATATTTTATTAAAATATTATTAACATATATAGGTTTTTTAAGACAATAATATAGAGATATTATAAAAATTAAAGTATATAATAGTTAAATATTTTAATCTTAGTATCAAGTCAAATTACTCAATCAAAATATATAATTTTCTATAATGAGTAGATGCATTAAAAGCTCCTTAGCTACATATCAAGGAATACCAATACCAATCTTTATTTTTGATAGGTATTCGATTGGCGAATTAAGACTTTTAGAACCTTTTTTATTATAAAATTGATAATTTTAAATAAAAATCAGCTTTGAAATATTAAATTTAAACACCTCTATATATGTTTCAAATGAATTTTTATTTTGAATTGGAAAATTTTGTAATAGAATTGGTTCAAAAAAGCTGAATTAACTAATTATGTCATTATTTTCGGGCCTTATATTTAATTACATTTAAATTAATATTTTACAATATTTAGCTCAATACTCTCAAGATTTAATCTTAAAAAATTAATTCACAACCAATATATTATAATTTACAAAATATAATTTATATCCTTGATATATAAAGCAATTTTGGTTGATTATAATGGAGCAAAATTGATTACTTAGTATATTTAATCATTATATTGAAAAATATACATCTACGAATTTTGTTATAGAAATCAGTTGATTTTTGTTACAGTTATACAAAAAACCAAACATTTCTTTAGGCTTAATACACACTTTTGTTTAATTTATGTCAAAGTTGAAAACAATAAATATATTATTCATACATTTTGTTATAGCAATATTAGTACTCTAATCAAAAATTGTTTAGTCTAAAATTTTGAATTATATGGGGTATTACATTATGAACAATCTTCCAACGAAAATCGTCAATAGTAAAGTATGAGTTTTCAAATATAGCATTATATTTCTTAATATAGCTTATGTATTTATACTAAATTAAAAAAATTTGTGCTGCACCAACAACGGGCTTGATTAATCTTGGATACTGTATTAGCAATAGTTGTTAAACGGAAAATGATCGAATTAAAAATCAGAATTCATTTTATTTGCTAACCATATGATGGTCCAATAATAATTAATTAAATATTTGTATTATTTTGACTTGTATAAATAGGTGAATGCTAGAAATTTATACAAACAATTTTTTCATTACCTGCTATTATAAAATGTCAAATCACATTCAATTCAATACCCTGAATTCTTTTTACAGCTTAGTAGAATTTCTTGGTTGGGTTTTCATTGGAGTTATTTTATACTATATTTACTACTACATCATATATGTTAATTATCTGGGTCCTTATCGAAATTTACCAAGACCAAAAAATGTTGTCAACCATATATTTCAACTATATTACACCCGTTACATCGGGGATTGCAGTTATATGTTAAATCTGGCTAAAGATCATGGTCCAGTGGTTCATTTATTAGGCAAATTCGTTTTAGTAAATGACTCAACTGCTCGAAAATATTGGCAAACATATAAATTTAAAAAAGCTGAGAATTATAAATCATTTGATATCAATGGTCCCAATTTATTCTCAGCTACTGAAAAGGATTTTCACTCCAAGATCAAGCGATTGGTATTACCTGCCTTTAGTACTAAAACTCTATCAAATATTGAGAGTACTATTTATAGCGTTGGTAGTCAAAGATTAGTAGATTATATCAAATCTAGATATTTATCCAATAATGAGCAGGTATTTGATCTATTCTACCTCTTTCATTGTAGTACATTAGATGTCATTAGCAAATTGGTATTTGGGACAGATTATAATACTACCTACGATCAAATAAAAGGGCAGCACTATATCAAAGAACTAGCCAGAGCACAGGTAATGGTGTTTTTACGAACAATTATCCCTTTTTATTCTAAGATTTCTATTCCAATCGCTAATGAGTTGACTCAAGTTATATTGCAAAATATTCATACTCGAAAAAGAAATTTGAGTGAATCACATAATGATATTTTACAAAGTTTAATCGATAGTGAAGACCCTGAAACTGGCGAAAAGTTAACTAATATCGAAATTGCTGACCAAAGCATGACTTTACTTTTTGCAGGAATGGATACAACCGCAAATACACTTACTTGGACCTTGTACGAGCTATTGAAAAATCCAGATATATATAAATCAGTTGAAAATGAGGTTTTAACAAATTTCCCCAATTTAAACGAACCAATTCAAGTTGAAAAAGCGAAATCAGAACTGAAATTATTAGAAGCGGCCATTTTAGAAGGAATGAGAAAATATCCAGTCGCTGCTGGTGGTTTACCTCGCGAAGTTCCCAAAGGTGGGGTCACTATTTGTGGTCATTTTCTTCCTGAGAAGGTAAATTATAAACTATGACTCTGACTAGTATTATAGTCTGATACTTATTTATAGACCAAAATCTTGCATCCGATTTACAACCAGCATCATGACCCAGAATTTTGGTCAGAACCTGATAAATTCGATATTAACCGATGGCTAGGAAATGATAAGGAAGAAAACAAGGCCAAGTTGTTAACTTTTGGTACAGGTCCAAGATCTTGCATAGGTCGTGAATTGGCATGGAATGAATTTTACTTGGTATTAGCTAATCTTATTAGATATTTTGAAATGGAATTGGTTGACAAAAATTTGACTCCAGCTTTCAAGTTTTTATATAAACCAAAGGAGAAGAGAATGAGAGTGAAAATTTCTCTCAGACAGTAGTAGTTGATTTTGAAATGAAGCTTTTTATAAATTTAGATAATGATTTTAGAATGCTTTTATATTTTGACTATTTTTATTCTCAACAGGTTGATTTGAGATAAATTGATGCGATATTAGAATGGAGATTAAGTAGCTATATTTTAAAAAATGATACTACATTTTAAAAAATCTAAAGTAATGAATTATATCATTAACCAAACATAAATATTAAAAATAGTTTTGTTCTAAATAAACCAAAATATTACAAAATTAGCTGCTATAACTATTGATAATGAGAAAAAATATAATTTTATTTCAGTAAAACAATGATGCAAATACTTATTGATATACAAATCACTAATATATATATAAATGCACTAGTCCTAATTAGATTAAACTAGCGGTTTCAAAATAATTTAGTAAATTAAAAATGACTCTTTTTTTAAATTTACATATTAAGTTTGGCTTTGAAAAGTGACGATTTTTTTTTGAAATTTAATATTTTCATTTTAAGATATAATATTAATATAAATCTTAAATTAAATTCTTTATTTGAAAAATTATTATATTTTAATACTTATCAATTCATATTAAAATAAAAATATGGGCCAAATCAAATTACCCAAAAATATAGAATCCTTGATCAAAATATTATTTCTTGTTACATAATCTGCCTATTATATCCATTAAATCTTACACAAAACATGCAGTGACAGGTCTTATCCTACCTTATAACATAATATTGGGTCAATCATCTTAACATGGGGAAATAACTTATTCCTATTATGCTTAAATTTGTTTGGTATTTAATATAAAAAAGAAAAAACTATCAAAATATTAAAATGTATATTTTCAAATATATCAACAAATCTTCAAGGAAATAACTGGTAAGTTTTAATTTTCTAAAGATATTATTTTCAATATACTCAAAAATAGTACTGGTTTAAATAAAAAATTATGATAGATTCCTTGAATACTAACACATTATCAAAATACTAAAACAAATGCTTTAATTCAAAAATCCTTAAACATTATCATAGAAACTATGATTTATTAAAATTCATCACAAAATTGGATAAATATTGGGTCCCCGCTTATATAAGGCTATGGTAAAATAAAGAATATTTTTTGTTAAAACTTGACCATTAACTTAAAAATCTACCAAAACTAGAGTATATTTAAACAAAGTATGTTAATCATTTAGTTTATATTAGCCTGATGTAGTCTTTCATATATTATCTCCTGAAGCACAAACAACTAATAATAAATTTCAAATTTAATTTCACTCAGATGTATTTTATTTTGTGATTTTTAAATCAAATAAAAAACTCATTATATTGCATATTAATACAAACAGCCAAAACCCGAAACTAGTTAAAAACCTATTAGCTGTAAAGAACTGGTCAAAGTTACCTCAATTTACATATACAGTTGAACTCACTCCTATTGATTGTAATTAGTCTGGGATAATAAAAACAGCATGTATGTCAAAAGTTCAAATTTATTAAAAATATATTGGATATTAAGATATATAATTTCAGGCTTGAATAAATAAGAAAATATTGTGAGGATAAGCATTTGCTCAATTTATGAGCTAAGATAATATCAAAAATAGAGATTACTACTTTTATTTAGCAAATTTTTCATTATATTAGATATTTGGTTGATGGTTAGAGTTGAAAAAATGATCACCGTTTAATACTAAATACAAACTCGTGCTTATGCTTTTTATGTTTAAATTTATTTAGTAGCCAATAATGTAGGTTATCGATCAGTATTTATAATAAGATTAGCCTAATATTTTCTACTTGTTAATTAAAAAACAAAATTATGATTCTGATCATAACTATAAATATACTTGTATTTCTACTAATTTATTTAAGAGACCACCATTTAATCTTCATTAAAATACTTTGGATTTTATGTGTCAAATGTTTTCTATCATTTTTTTCTCATTTACAGTCAATTCTCAACCAAAGTATATTCTTTCTTTTGATATCAAAGTCTAAACCTGTTACAAAGTTCTATATATCAAATTATTCAAAATTCAGTAAATATCAATCCAAATCAACTCAACTTATTAAAATTCAATATGATTGAAATATCAATATTGAATATGAAAATGTCATCTGTGCCTTATAGTTAAGAAATAACCATCCAATTTATTAGAATTAATAATGATGATTTATTAAAAATAAGTATAATAACTATACCTATTTTCATACTCTGGTGAGTGTTCATATAAAATAATATTTCAAATATTTAATTATCAAATTTTATTTTGAGATTATATATCTTGTTTCTATATGTATCTAGATGGTTAGGATAAATTTTATTTTACCAATTATTTCATATGATGAATTTATATAGTATGATTCAACTTATATAAATTACTGTACTTATTTGATAATAGCAAATACTACATTAATAAACTGAAAATTTACATTATTTTTTTAATCAGTATATTGTTATAAACTTTATTTCAATTTCCAGAATATAATAATTTTTAGGTAATTTGATATAAAGTATTTAGATCATTTTTCCGTTATGATTAATGATATCAAGGTTTGACTAACCTCTATTTGTATACTTATAGGGCTATATAAAAATGTTGATTTAATATATTGATTTTATTATATATCTTATATTAATAATAATACTTTGTAAATGTTATTGATGAATGTTGAATTCGATATTTATAATGTTATCTTAAATATATTCAAATGATAAACTTACTAAAAGGAAGCTGTGAATAAATATATTTGTACATTGAATACTTAATTCAACCACTTATTTTTGTACACTAATACTATTTGCGGATCAACAATTTTAAATAATACAATTATTATTTTTATATATATATTTATGAAAAGATCGCTCCAACTGATAATAAAATATTAATTAAATTAGGTGCTTGTATAAATTCTGTTCCCATCTTAAACTAGTGATTGAATAATAAACGATTTAATAATCATTAATAAAAACAAATGAATATAAAAAATATTTACGTTATAATCATTTCACTATAATTAATGTAATGAAATATTCATATTAGAAGTTTAAATGTGATTAATAATGAGTAGTAATGAAAATTTGGAATTTATGAAATATATAGTTGGAGTTATACTTTTAATCTAATTTCATTCAATGAATTTTTAATTATGAGAATTAATAGGATGTGGTCCTACTGAAGCAAGTAGAACTTTGGTAGTAGGAAAGGGAACGGCTTGAACGTGGTTTTTCAAGGGGTTAATGGACTTCACGAAAGATAAGGGGTGATGTCAAAAATGTATTCCGAGAATGGTTCTTTTAGAAGTCACTTGTCTGCCTTGTGTAGTGCAAAGATGTGCACTGGGTCTTCAGAAAAATAGACCTTGAAGCGTTGTGACGGGTATTCAGGCGTTATATCATCATAAGGTAATAGATTGTGAGATGAAATTGGTCGAGCTAGTTACTATCTATGTATTAAAAATACAATAACTAAAAAATATATTAAAATATTTTCATTAACGTCACTGAATTCGCTAATATATTAATATCAGAAACATATTATATCTTTAATAATTAATTGTAATACAAAATATGTATTTTAATGTCAGAAAGTGTACAATCGTTGTTGCTAATCCAATCATTGTTATAATATCATAGTTCAACATTATTATATCATAAAACTTAGATTGATACAAATTGCATTATTTTTTCACCTATTTAATTAAAAGGTTATGTATTATCAGAAAGGTAAAAATATTTTGAAACTACTTAATATTTGTGAAAATTGATATTATTATTAATATTTTTTTAGTTGATGTAAATAAGATTCAAATATAAATCTAGTAAAGTTGTGATGTAATTAATATTGAGTAGAGAATATTATGAAATTTTGAATAGTATATGCTGAAGGTATGTTGAAACGAGTCTTAATCTATTGATTCCCGATTCTTTAGTATTTTTATACAATCTTCTTTCAATTTTCTCTTTGGTTTAATATGCTATTATATAGTATATCATTTTTCACCACATCTCAAGGTTGCCTCAACAGATACCAATGCCAAATACCTGACAATTTATAAGTTGAATTCTTATTAAAATCATTGCATTGTAGTAAATATTAAATATTTGATTTTTATTAAAAAAATATTTATTCAGATAATTTAATTTACAACTCAAACTAATCATGGTTACTTAGGTAAAAGATTTTGGTATTTGTCTAATTGTATTTGTTATTGCAAATACTAAGCTTTTATTATGTGGTGAATTAATTTAAAATTATATAATTATCATGAAAAAATAAATATTTCCCATTTCATGAAAATCATGCTCTAACTTAAAAAGCATGACTACCATGACACCACAAATGCTCACCTTAATAATAATACTCCCTTATCTCTACTGCTTCCGGTGTTACCTATACCTCTGATTGGCCTAGTACCATTTGGCATTAATAAAAAAGTATCTCTTTTCACTTCACATGAATCTTCTTCTTTCATACCCTACTTGATCTTATGACCACAGAGTAGCTACTACTATCTTTCGAGGGCTTGTCGAGCATGCTCTCCACTTCCTTAGTTTTTTTCTACAAGTCATCACAGTCTGTATCGCTGGAAGAATGATTGCTGTAAATTTTCGAGTGCTCAGGTCAGTGAAACAAAAAATGTAATAATACTCAAATTAAGTTCATTAAAATTCGATGTTATCGTTTTATTTTTATTTCAAAATCCCAAGTCTATTATCAGATAAAGTTTTTTAAATTAAACAATGGTTATTATTCTCATGTAAAACTCAATGAAATTCAATGATATCATTGTATATACATTTAAGTAATTATTAATGCTAAAATATATTATTATTCATAATATATCGTCGGAATTATTTGAAATATTGAATAATATCATATAACCATTATCATATATCCTTGACCATATAATACATTAATCTGATATCACCTATCAATTAATAACCAATTTCGGATTATCTTTAAAACCTAGAAAACAACTTCCTTTACCTCAAACTTTTTAATTTGCTTTGTATGTTCATTTTATATTCACTATTAAATATTTCATTGATTTCTACATAGATTAAGGACTTATGTAGTGAAAGTACATATAAATTTTTAGTTTAATTATAAATGGATAGTTATTTTACTAATGTACACAACTACACACAGTTCCTGAATTAAAATAACTGATTTAGAATCAAATTTAGAGGAACTTATGGAATAAAAATTTGCTTTAAAATTTTTGTTTTTGTGGATTTTTGAGTTGAATTTCATAATATTCATAATATATTACAATAATTCTTTTTAAATATATTACATTAAATAATTTATACACTAGCCTGTAAAAATGAGTCATAAAATTAATAAAATAAATATTTTTATTAATATCTTAATTATTTTAATTTAAATAAACTAATATTAAAGTATGTAATTAATATATATTTTTATTTATAATATAATATATAAAGTTAAATTTAATTAACTATTAATTGATATATTAATATTAAAAGTATACTTAAGATAAGTTATAAATTTTTAAGTATTAGTATTAATAAAAAAATTATTATCTAATATATTTATCTTTGGTTTTTTTAACCTCTTTAAATTTATATTATATAAAGTTAACTAGCTTTTTAAATAAAGTTAATATTATTCTAAGTTTCTTAAATATACCTTTAAAATTAATTTGAATTTTTTATTGGGGGGGAACTTTAATTAATTTTTTTAGTTTATTTTAAAAATATTTAATTAGGTTAAAATTAAAAAATAAAGCAAGTTATTTTATAATAATTATTTTATTATTATTAAGCTATTTGATAATAGAATTTATAATGTAACAAAAAAAATTATCTTATTAAAAAATAATATTTAATTTATTTAACTTATAATACT